>CATORF010000959.1:0-32500 GCA_951804975.1 Anthophora plumipes
CGCAGGGACTTAGAAAAATTCGCCTCGGCCGCTCGGAGAAACTCCGAAAGCGGTCGGTTTCTTGAGTTTTTCTCGAAAACCGTCAGGTCGACCATACACTTTTTTTGCACGTACGTGTCCGTCTCGGCGTCCCACACAATGATCTAACGTTCCCGTCCGTCCGAAAATTTTTTTGAAAATTTTCCACCTGGACCGAACGAAAAATTTTCGATTTTGCAAAATGTTTCACGCTCATCACGTAGCCAGTAGCAATGCGAAGCGAACCATACAGCTGTCTCCTCGATCCGACCCGTAGATCGGGCGCAACAACGATCCGAACGGGCGAAGTTACACGCGTCGCACGTACGGCCAGGCTACGGCGCGCAGGGACTTAGAAAAATTCGCCTCGGCCGCTCGGAGAAACTCCGAAAGCGGTCGGTTTCTTGAGTTTTTCTCGAAAACCGTCAGGTCGACCATACACTTTTTTTGCACGTACGTGTCCGTCTCGGCGTCCCACACAATGATCTAACGTTCCCGTCCGTCCGAAAATTTTTTGAAAATTTTCCACCTGGACCGAACGAAAAATTTTCGATTTTGCAAAATGTTTCACGCTCATCACGTAGCCAGTAGCAATGCGAAGCGAACCATATAGCTGTCTCCTCGATCCGACCCGTAGATCGGGCGCAACAACGATCCGAACGGGCGAAGTTACACGCGTCGCACGTACGGCCAGGCTACGGCGCGCAGGGACTTAGAAAAATTCGCCTCGGCCGCTCGGAGAAACTCCGAAAGCGGTCGGTTTCTTGAGTTTTTCTCGAAAACCGTCAGGTCGACCATACACTTTTTTTGCACGTACGTGTCCGTCTCGGCGTCCCACACAATGATCTAACGTTCCCGTCCGTCCGAAAATTTTTTTGAAAATTTTCCACCTGGACCGAACGAAAAATTTTCGATTTTGCAAAATGTTTCACGCTCATCACGTAGCCAGTAGCAATGCGAAGCGAACCATATAGCTGTCTCCTCGATCCGACCCGTAGATCGGGCGCAACAACGATCCGAACGGGCGAAGTTACACGCGTCGCACGTACGGCCAGGCTACGGCGCGCAGGGACTTAGAAAAATTCGCCTCGGCCGCTCGGAGAAACTCCGAAAGCGGTCGGTTTCTTGAGTTTTTCTCGAAAACCGTCAGGTCGACCATACACTTTTTTTGCACGTACGTGTCCGTCTCGGCGTCCCACACAATGATCTAACGTTCCCGTCCGTCCGAAAATTTTTTTGAAAATTTTCCACCTGGACCGAACGAAAAATTTTCGATTTTGCAAAATGTTTCACGCTCATCACGTAGCCAGTAGCAATGCGAAGCGAACCATACAGCTGTCTCCTCGATCCGACCCGTAGATCGGGCGCAACAACGATCCGAACGGGCGAAGTTACACGCGTCGCACGTACGGCCAGGCTACGGCGCGCAGGGACTTAGAAAAATTCGCCTCGGCCGCTCGGAGAAACTCCGAAAGCGGTCGGTTTCTTGAGTTTTTCTCGAAAACCGTCAGGTCGACCATACACTTTTTTTGCACGTACGTGTCCGTCTCGGCGTCCCACACAATGATCTAACGTTCCCGTCCGTCCGAAATTTTTTTGAAAATTTTCCACCTGGACCGAACGAAAAATTTTCGATTTTGCAAAATGTTTCACGCTCATCACGTAGCCAGTAGCAATGCGAAGCGAACCATATAGCTGTCTCCTCGATCCGACCCGTAGATCGGGCGCAACAACGATCCGAACGGGCGAAGTTACACGCGTCGCACGTACGGCCAGGCTACGGCGCGCAGGGACTTAGAAAAATTCGCCTCGGCCGCTCGGAGAAACTCCGAAAGCGGTCGGTTTCTTGAGTTTTTCTCGAAAACCGTCAGGTCGACCATACACTTTTTTTGCACGTACGTGTCCGTCTCGGCGTCCCACACAATGATCTAACGTTCCCGTCCGTCCGAAAATTTTTTTGAAAATTTTCCACCTGGACCGAACGAAAAATTTTCGATTTTGCAAAATGTTTCACGCTCATCACGTAGCCAGTAGCAATGCGAAGCGAACCATACAGCTGTCTCCTCGATCCGACCCGTAGATCGGGCGCAACAACGATCCGAACGGGCGAAGTTACACGCGTCGCACGTACGGCCAGGCTACGGCGCGCAGGGACTTAGAAAAATTCGCCTCGGCCGCTCGGAGAAACTCCGAAAGCGGTCGGTTTCTTGAGTTTTTCTCGAAAACCGTCAGGTCGACCATACACTTTTTTTGCACGTACGTGTCCGTCTCGGCGTCCCACACAATGATCTAACGTTCCCGTCCGTCCGAAAATTTTTTTGAAAATTTTCCACCTGGACCGAACGAAAAATTTTCGATTTTGCAAAATGTTTCACGCTCATCACGTAGCCAGTAGCAATGCGAAGCGAACCATATAGCTGTCTCCTCGATCCGACCCGTAGATCGGGCGCAACAACGATCCGAACGGGCGAAGTTACACGCGTCGCACGTACGGCCAGGCTACGGCGCGCAGGGACTTAGAAAAATTCGCCTCGGCCGCTCGGAGAAACTCCGAAAGCGGTCGGTTTCTTGAGTTTTTCTCGAAAACCGTCAGGTCGACCATACACTTTTTTTGCACGTACGTGTCCGTCTCGGCGTCCCACACAATGATCTAACGTTCCCGTCCGTCCGAAAATTTTTTTGAAAATTTTCCACCTGGACCGAACGAAAAATTTTCGATTTTGCAAAATGTTTCACGCTCATCACGTAGCCAGTAGCAATGCGAAGCGAACCATACAGCTGTCTCCTCGATCCGACCCGTAGATCGGGCGCAACAACGATCCGAACGGGCGAAGTTACACGCGTCGCACGTACGGCCAGGCTACGGCGCGCAGGGACTTAGAAAAATTCGCCTCGGCCGCTCGGAGAAACTCCGAAAGCGGTCGGTTTCTTGAGTTTTTCTCGAAAACCGTCAGGTCGACCATACACTTTTTTTGCACGTACGTGTCCGTCTCGGCGTCCCACACAATGATCTAACGTTCCCGTCCGTCCGAAAATTTTTTTGAAAATTTTCCACCTGGACCGAACGAAAAATTTTCGATTTTGCAAAATGTTTCACGCTCATCACGTAGCCAGTAGCAATGCGAAGCGAACCATATAGCTGTCTCCTCGATCCGACCCGTAGATCGGGCGCAACAACGATCCGAACGGGCGAAGTTACACGCGTCGCACGTACGGCCAGGCTACGGCGCGCAGGGACTTAGAAAAATTCGCCTCGGCCGCTCGGAGAAACTCCGAAAGCGGTCGGTTTCTTGAGTTTTTCTCGAAAACCGTCAGGTCGACCATACACTTTTTTTGCACGTACGTGTCCGTCTCGGCGTCCCACACAATGATCTAACGTTCCCGTCCGTCCGAAAATTTTTTTGAAAATTTTCCACCTGGACCGAACGAAAAATTTTCGATTTTGCAAAATGTTTCACGCTCATCACGTAGCCAGTAGCAATGCGAAGCGAACCATATAGCTGTCTCCTCGATCCGACCCGTAGATCGGGCGCAACAACGATCCGAACGGGCGAAGTTACACGCGTCGCACGTACGGCCAGGCTACGGCGCGCAGGGACTTAGAAAAATTCGCCTCGGCCGCTCGGAGAAACTCCGAAAGCGGTCGGTTTCTTGAGTTTTTCTCGAAAACCGTCAGGTCGACCATACACTTTTTTTGCACGTACGTGTCCGTCTCGGCGTCCCACACAATGATCTAACGTTCCCGTCCGTCCGAAAATTTTTTTGAAAATTTTCCACCTGGACCGAACGAAAAATTTTCGATTTTGCAAAATGTTTCACGCTCATCACGTAGCCAGTAGCAATGCGAAGCGAACCATACAGCTGTCTCCTCGATCCGACCCGTAGATCGGGCGCAACAACGATCCGAACGGGCGAAGTTACACGCGTCGCACGTACGGCCAGGCTACGGCGCGCAGGGACTTAGAAAAATTCGCCTCGGCCGCTCGGAGAAACTCCGAAAGCGGTCGGTTTCTTGAGTTTTTCTCGAAAACCGTCAGGTCGACCATACACTTTTTTTGCACGTACGTGTCCGTCTCGGCGTCCCACACAATGATCTAACGTTCCCGTCCGTCCGAAAATTTTTTTGAAAATTTTCCACCTGGACCGAACGAAAAATTTTCGATTTTGCAAAATGTTTCACGCTCATCACGTAGCCAGTAGCAATGCGAAGCGAACCATATAGCTGTCTCCTCGATCCGACCCGTAGATCGGGCGCAACAACGATCCGAACGGGCGAAGTTACACGCGTCGCACGTACGGCCAGGCTACGGCGCGCAGGGACTTAGAAAAATTCGCCTCGGCCGCTCGGAGAAACTCCGAAAGCGGTCGGTTTCTTGAGTTTTTCTCGAAAACCGTCAGGTCGACCATACACTTTTTTTGCACGTACGTGTCCGTCTCGGCGTCCCACACAATGATCTAACGTTCCCGTCCGTCCGAAAATTTTTTTGAAAATTTTCCACCTGGACCGAACGAAAAATTTTCGATTTTGCAAAATGTTTCACGCTCATCACGTAGCCAGTAGCAATGCGAAGCGAACCATACAGCTGTCTCCTCGATCCGACCCGTAGATCGGGCGCAACAACGATCCGAACGGGCGAAGTTACACGCGTCGCACGTACGGCCAGGCTACGGCGCGCAGGGACTTAGAAAAATTCGCCTCGGCCGCTCGGAGAAACTCCGAAAGCGGTCGGTTTCTTGAGTTTTTCTCGAAAACCGTCAGGTCGACCATACACTTTTTTTGCACGTACGTGTCCGTCTCGGCGTCCCACACAATGATCTAACGTTCCCGTCCGTCCGAAAATTTTTTTGAAAATTTTCCACCTGGACCGAACGAAAAATTTTCGATTTTGCAAAATGTTTCACGCTCATCACGTAGCCAGTAGCAATGCGAAGCGAACCATATAGCTGTCTCCTCGATCCGACCCGTAGATCGGGCGCAACAACGATCCGAACGGGCGAAGTTACACGCGTCGCACGTACGGCCAGGCTACGGCGCGCAGGGACTTAGAAAAATTCGCCTCGGCCGCTCGGAGAAACTCCGAAAGCGGTCGGTTTCTTGAGTTTTTCTCGAAAACCGTCAGGTCGACCATACACTTTTTTTGCACGTACGTGTCCGTCTCGGCGTCCCACACAATGATCTAACGTTCCCGTCCGTCCGAAAATTTTTTTGAAAATTTTCCACCTGGACCGAACGAAAAATTTTCGATTTTGCAAAATGTTTCACGCTCATCACGTAGCCAGTAGCAATGCGAAGCGAACCATACAGCTGTCTCCTCGATCCGACCCGTAGATCGGGCGCAACAACGATCCGAACGGGCGAAGTTACACGCGTCGCACGTACGGCCAGGCTACGGCGCGCAGGGACTTAGAAAAATTCGCCTCGGCCGCTCGGAGAAACTCCGAAAGCGGTCGGTTTCTTGAGTTTTTCTCGAAAACCGTCAGGTCGACCATACACTTTTTTTGCACGTACGTGTCCGTCTCGGCGTCCCACACAATGATCTAACGTTCCCGTCCGTCCGAAAATTTTTTTGAAAATTTTCCACCTGGACCGAACGAAAAATTTTCGATTTTGCAAAATGTTTCACGCTCATCACGTAGCCAGTAGCAATGCGAAGCGAACCATATAGCTGTCTCCTCGATCCGACCCGTAGATCGGGCGCAACAACGATCCGAACGGGCGAAGTTACACGCGTCGCACGTACGGCCAGGCTACGGCGCGCAGGGACTTAGAAAAATTCGCCTCGGCCGCTCGGAGAAACTCCGAAAGCGGTCGGTTTCTTGAGTTTTTCTCGAAAACCGTCAGGTCGACCATACACTTTTTTTGCACGTACGTGTCCGTCTCGGCGTCCCACACAATGATCTAACGTTCCCGTCCGTCCGAAAATTTTTTTGAAAATTTTCCACCTGGACCGAACGAAAAATTTTCGATTTTGCAAAATGTTTCACGCTCATCACGTAGCCAGTAGCAATGCGAAGCGAACCATATAGCTGTCTCCTCGATCCGACCCGTAGATCGGGCGCAACAACGATCCGAACGGGCGAAGTTACACGCGTCGCACGTACGGCCAGGCTACGGCGCGCAGGGACTTAGAAAAATTCGCCTCGGCCGCTCGGAGAAACTCCGAAAGCGGTCGGTTTCTTGAGTTTTTCTCGAAAACCGTCAGGTCGACCATACACTTTTTTTGCACGTACGTGTCCGTCTCGGCGTCCCACACAATGATCTAACGTTCCCGTCCGTCCGAAAATTTTTTTGAAAATTTTCCACCTGGACCGAACGAAAAATTTTCGATTTTGCAAAATGTTTCACGCTCATCACGTAGCCAGTAGCAATGCGAAGCGAACCATATAGCTGTCTCCTCGATCCGACCCGTAGATCGGGCGCAACAACGATCCGAACGGGCGAAGTTACACGCGTCGCACGTACGGCCAGGCTACGGCGCGCAGGGACTTAGAAAAATTCGCCTCGGCCGCTCGGAGAAACTCCGAAAGCGGTCGGTTTCTTGAGTTTTTCTCGAAAACCGTCAGGTCGACCATACACTTTTTTTGCACGTACGTGTCCGTCTCGGCGTCCCACACAATGATCTAACGTTCCCGTCCGTCCGAAAATTTTTTTGAAAATTTTCCACCTGGACCGAACGAAAAATTTTCGATTTTGCAAAATGTTTCACGCTCATCACGTAGCCAGTAGCAATGCGAAGCGAACCATATAGCTGTCTCCTCGATCCGACCCGTAGATCGGGCGCAACAACGATCCGAACGGGCGAAGTTACACGCGTCGCACGTACGGCCAGGCTACGGCGCGCAGGGACTTAGAAAAATTCGCCTCGGCCGCTCGGAGAAACTCCGAAAGCGGTCGGTTTCTTGAGTTTTTCTCGAAAACCGTCAGGTCGACCATACACTTTTTTTGCACGTACGTGTCCGTCTCGGCGTCCCACACAATGATCTAACGTTCCCGTCCGTCCGAAAATTTTTTTGAAAATTTTCCACCTGGACCGAACGAAAAATTTTCGATTTTGCAAAATGTTTCACGCTCATCACGTAGCCAGTAGCAATGCGAAGCGAACCATATAGCTGTCTCCTCGATCCGACCCGTAGATCGGGCGCAACAACGATCCGAACGGGCGAAGTTACACGCGTCGCACGTACGGCCAGGCTACGGCGCGCAGGGACTTAGAAAAATTCGCCTCGGCCGCTCGGAGAAACTCCGAAAGCGGTCGGTTTCTTGAGTTTTTCTCGAAAACCGTCAGGTCGACCATACACTTTTTTTGCACGTACGTGTCCGTCTCGGCGTCCCACACAATGATCTAACGTTCCCGTCCGTCCGAAAATTTTTTTGAAAATTTTCCACCTGGACCGAACGAAAAATTTTCGATTTTGCAAAATGTTTCACGCTCATCACGTAGCCAGTAGCAATGCGAAGCGAACCATATAGCTGTCTCCTCGATCCGACCCGTAGATCGGGCGCAACAACGATCCGAACGGGCGAAGTTACACGCGTCGCACGTACGGCCAGGCTACGGCGCGCAGGGACTTAGAAAAATTCGCCTCGGCCGCTCGGAGAAACTCCGAAAGCGGTCGGTTTCTTGAGTTTTTCTCGAAAACCGTCAGGTCGACCATACACTTTTTTTGCACGTACGTGTCCGTCTCGGCGTCCCACACAATGATCTAACGTTCCCGTCCGTCCGAAAATTTTTTTGAAAATTTTCCACCTGGACCGAACGAAAAATTTTCGATTTTGCAAAATGTTTCACGCTCATCACGTAGCCAGTAGCAATGCGAAGCGAACCATATAGCTGTCTCCTCGATCCGACCCGTAGATCGGGCGCAACAACGATCCGAACGGGCGAAGTTACACGCGTCGCACGTACGGCCAGGCTACGGCGCGCAGGGACTTAGAAAAATTCGCCTCGGCCGCTCGGAGAAACTCCGAAAGCGGTCGGTTTCTTGAGTTTTTCTCGAAAACCGTCAGGTCGACCATACACTTTTTTTGCACGTACGTGTCCGTCTCGGCGTCCCACACAATGATCTAACGTTCCCGTCCGTCCGAAAATTTTTTTGAAAATTTTCCACCTGGACCGAACGAAAAATTTTCGATTTTGCAAAATGTTTCACGCTCATCACGTAGCCAGTAGCAATGCGAAGCGAACCATATAGCTGTCTCCTCGATCCGACCCGTAGATCGGGCGCAACAACGATCCGAACGGGCGAAGTTACACGCGTCGCACGTACGGCCAGGCTACGGCGCGCAGGGACTTAGAAAAATTCGCCTCGGCCGCTCGGAGAAACTCCGAAAGCGGTCGGTTTCTTGAGTTTTTCTCGAAAACCGTCAGGTCGACCATACACTTTTTTTGCACGTACGTGTCCGTCTCGGCGTCCCACACAATGATCTAACGTTCCCGTCCGTCCGAAAATTTTTTTGAAAATTTTCCACCTGGACCGAACGAAAAATTTTCGATTTTGCAAAATGTTTCACGCTCATCACGTAGCCAGTAGCAATGCGAAGCGAACCATATAGCTGTCTCCTCGATCCGACCCGTAGATCGGGCGCAACAACGATCCGAACGGGCGAAGTTACACGCGTCGCACGTACGGCCAGGCTACGGCGCGCAGGGACTTAGAAAAATTCGCCTCGGCCGCTCGGAGAAACTCCGAAAGCGGTCGGTTTCTTGAGTTTTTCTCGAAAACCGTCAGGTCGACCATACACTTTTTTTGCACGTACGTGTCCGTCTCGGCGTCCCACACAATGATCTAACGTTCCCGTCCGTCCGAAAATTTTTTTGAAAATTTTCCACCTGGACCGAACGAAAAATTTTCGATTTTGCAAAATGTTTCACGCTCATCACGTAGCCAGTAGCAATGCGAAGCGAACCATATAGCTGTCTCCTCGATCCGACCCGTAGATCGGGCGCAACAACGATCCGAACGGGCGAAGTTACACGCGTCGCACGTACGGCCAGGCTACGGCGCGCAGGGACTTAGAAAAATTCGCCTCGGCCGCTCGGAGAAACTCCGAAAGCGGTCGGTTTCTTGAGTTTTTCTCGAAAACCGTCAGGTCGACCATACACTTTTTTTGCACGTACGTGTCCGTCTCGGCGTCCCACACAATGATCTAACGTTCCCGTCCGTCCGAAAATTTTTTTGAAAATTTTCCACCTGGACCGAACGAAAAATTTTCGATTTTGCAAAATGTTTCACGCTCATCACGTAGCCAGTAGCAATGCGAAGCGAACCATATAGCTGTCTCCTCGATCCGACCCGTAGATCGGGCGCAACAACGATCCGAACGGGCGAAGTTACACGCGTCGCACGTACGGCCAGGCTACGGCGCGCAGGGACTTAGAAAAATTCGCCTCGGCCGCTCGGAGAAACTCCGAAAGCGGTCGGTTTCTTGAGTTTTTCTCGAAAACCGTCAGGTCGACCATACACTTTTTTTGCACGTACGTGTCCGTCTCGGCGTCCCACACAATGATCTAACGTTCCCGTCCGTCCGAAAATTTTTTTGAAAATTTTCCACCTGGACCGAACGAAAAATTTTCGATTTTGCAAAATGTTTCACGCTCATCACGTAGCCAGTAGCAATGCGAAGCGAACCATATAGCTGTCTCCTCGATCCGACCCGTAGATCGGGCGCAACAACGATCCGAACGGGCGAAGTTACACGCGTCGCACGTACGGCCAGGCTACGGCGCGCAGGGACTTAGAAAAATTCGCCTCGGCCGCTCGGAGAAACTCCGAAAGCGGTCGGTTTCTTGAGTTTTTCTCGAAAACCGTCAGGTCGACCATACACTTTTTTTGCACGTACGTGTCCGTCTCGGCGTCCCACACAATGATCTAACGTTCCCGTCCGTCCGAAAATTTTTTTGAAAATTTTCCACCTGGACCGAACGAAAAATTTTCGATTTTGCAAAATGTTTCACGCTCATCACGTAGCCAGTAGCAATGCGAAGCGAACCATATAGCTGTCTCCTCGATCCGACCCGTAGATCGGGCGCAACAACGATCCGAACGGGCGAAGTTACACGCGTCGCACGTACGGCCAGGCTACGGCGCGCAGGGACTTAGAAAAATTCGCCTCGGCCGCTCGGAGAAACTCCGAAAGCGGTCGGTTTCTTGAGTTTTTCTCGAAAACCGTCAGGTCGACCATACACTTTTTTTGCACGTACGTGTCCGTCTCGGCGTCCCACACAATGATCTAACGTTCCCGTCCGTCCGAAAATTTTTTTGAAAATTTTCCACCTGGACCGAACGAAAAATTTTCGATTTTGCAAAATGTTTCACGCTCATCACGTAGCCAGTAGCAATGCGAAGCGAACCATATAGCTGTCTCCTCGATCCGACCCGTAGATCGGGCGCAACAACGATCCGAACGGGCGAAGTTACACGCGTCGCACGTACGGCCAGGCTACGGCGCGCAGGGACTTAGAAAAATTCGCCTCGGCCGCTCGGAGAAACTCCGAAAGCGGTCGGTTTCTTGAGTTTTTCTCGAAAACCGTCAGGTCGACCATACACTTTTTTTGCACGTACGTGTCCGTCTCGGCGTCCCACACAATGATCTAACGTTCCCGTCCGTCCGAAAATTTTTTTGAAAATTTTCCACCTGGACCGAACGAAAAATTTTCGATTTTGCAAAATGTTTCACGCTCATCACGTAGCCAGTAGCAATGCGAAGCGAACCATATAGCTGTCTCCTCGATCCGACCCGTAGATCGGGCGCAACAACGATCCGAACGGGCGAAGTTACACGCGTCGCACGTACGGCCAGGCTACGGCGCGCAGGGACTTAGAAAAATTCGCCTCGGCCGCTCGGAGAAACTCCGAAAGCGGTCGGTTTCTTGAGTTTTTCTCGAAAACCGTCAGGTCGACCATACACTTTTTTTGCACGTACGTGTCCGTCTCGGCGTCCCACACAATGATCTAACGTTCCCGTCCGTCCGAAAATTTTTTTGAAAATTTTCCACCTGGACCGAACGAAAAATTTTCGATTTTGCAAAATGTTTCACGCTCATCACGTAGCCAGTAGCAATGCGAAGCGAACCATATAGCTGTCTCCTCGATCCGACCCGTAGATCGGGCGCAACAACGATCCGAACGGGCGAAGTTACACGCGTCGCACGTACGGCCAGGCTACGGCGCGCAGGGACTTAGAAAAATTCGCCTCGGCCGCTCGGAGAAACTCCGAAAGCGGTCGGTTTCTTGAGTTTTTCTCGAAAACCGTCAGGTCGACCATACACTTTTTTTGCACGTACGTGTCCGTCTCGGCGTCCCACACAATGATCTAACGTTCCCGTCCGTCCGAAAATTTTTTTGAAAATTTTCCACCTGGACCGAACGAAAAATTTTCGATTTTGCAAAATGTTTCACGCTCATCACGTAGCCAGTAGCAATGCGAAGCGAACCATATAGCTGTCTCCTCGATCCGACCCGTAGATCGGGCGCAACAACGATCCGAACGGGCGAAGTTACACGCGTCGCACGTACGGCCAGGCTACGGCGCGCAGGGACTTAGAAAAATTCGCCTCGGCCGCTCGGAGAAACTCCGAAAGCGGTCGGTTTCTTGAGTTTTTCTCGAAAACCGTCAGGTCGACCATACACTTTTTTTGCACGTACGTGTCCGTCTCGGCGTCCCACACAATGATCTAACGTTCCCGTCCGTCCGAAAATTTTTTTGAAAATTTTCCACCTGGACCGAACGAAAAATTTTCGATTTTGCAAAATGTTTCACGCTCATCACGTAGCCAGTAGCAATGCGAAGCGAACCATATAGCTGTCTCCTCGATCCGACCCGTAGATCGGGCGCAACAACGATCCGAACGGGCGAAGTTACACGCGTCGCACGTACGGCCAGGCTACGGCGCGCAGGGACTTAGAAAAATTCGCCTCGGCCGCTCGGAGAAACTCCGAAAGCGGTCGGTTTCTTGAGTTTTTCTCGAAAACCGTCAGGTCGACCATACACTTTTTTTGCACGTACGTGTCCGTCTCGGCGTCCCACACAATGATCTAACG
The DNA here is from genome assembly GCA_951804975.1 of Anthophora plumipes. Taxonomy (NCBI): domain Eukaryota; kingdom Metazoa; phylum Arthropoda; class Insecta; order Hymenoptera; family Apidae; genus Anthophora; species Anthophora plumipes. Next base: position 12,061 of record CATORF010000959.1, read on the forward strand.
TTCCCGTCCGTCCGAAAATTTTTTTGAAAATTTTCCACCTGGACCGAACGAAAAATTTTCGATTTTGCAAAATGTTTCACGCTCATCACGTAGCCAGTAGCAATGCGAAGCGAACCATATAGCTGTCTCCTCGATCCGACCCGTAGATCGGGCGCAACAACGATCCGAACGGGCGAAGTTACACGCGTCGCACGTACGGCCAGGCTACGGCGCGCAGGGACTTAGAAAAATTCGCCTCGGCCGCTCGGAGAAACTCCGAAAGCGGTCGGTTTCTTGAGTTTTTCTCGAAAACCGTCAGGTCGACCATACACTTTTTTTGCACGTACGTGTCCGTCTCGGCGTCCCACACAATGATCTAACGTTCCCGTCCGTCCGAAAATTTTTTTGAAAATTTTCCACCTGGACCGAACGAAAAATTTTCGATTTTGCAAAATGTTTCACGCTCATCACGTAGCCAGTAGCAATGCGAAGCGAACCATATAGCTGTCTCCTCGATCCGACCCGTAGATCGGGCGCAACAACGATCCGAACGGGCGAAGTTACACGCGTCGCACGTACGGCCAGGCTACGGCGCGCAGGGACTTAGAAAAATTCGCCTCGGCCGCTCGGAGAAACTCCGAAAGCGGTCGGTTTCTTGAGTTTTTCTCGAAAACCGTCAGGTCGACCATACACTTTTTTTGCACGTACGTGTCCGTCTCGGCGTCCCACACAATGATCTAACGTTCCCGTCCGTCCGAAAATTTTTTTGAAAATTTTCCACCTGGACCGAACGAAAAATTTTCGATTTTGCAAAATGTTTCACGCTCATCACGTAGCCAGTAGCAATGCGAAGCGAACCATATAGCTGTCTCCTCGATCCGACCCGTAGATCGGGCGCAACAACGATCCGAACGGGCGAAGTTACACGCGTCGCACGTACGGCCAGGCTACGGCGCGCAGGGACTTAGAAAAATTCGCCTCGGCCGCTCGGAGAAACTCCGAAAGCGGTCGGTTTCTTGAGTTTTTCTCGAAAACCGTCAGGTCGACCATACACTTTTTTTGCACGTACGTGTCCGTCTCGGCGTCCCACACAATGATCTAACGTTCCCGTCCGTCCGAAAATTTTTTTGAAAATTTTCCACCTGGACCGAACGAAAAATTTTCGATTTTGCAAAATGTTTCACGCTCATCACGTAGCCAGTAGCAATGCGAAGCGAACCATATAGCTGTCTCCTCGATCCGACCCGTAGATCGGGCGCAACAACGATCCGAACGGGCGAAGTTACACGCGTCGCACGTACGGCCAGGCTACGGCGCGCAGGGACTTAGAAAAATTCGCCTCGGCCGCTCGGAGAAACTCCGAAAGCGGTCGGTTTCTTGAGTTTTTCTCGAAAACCGTCAGGTCGACCATACACTTTTTTTGCACGTACGTGTCCGTCTCGGCGTCCCACACAATGATCTAACGTTCCCGTCCGTCCGAAAATTTTTTTGAAAATTTTCCACCTGGACCGAACGAAAAATTTTCGATTTTGCAAAATGTTTCACGCTCATCACGTAGCCAGTAGCAATGCGAAGCGAACCATATAGCTGTCTCCTCGATCCGACCCGTAGATCGGGCGCAACAACGATCCGAACGGGCGAAGTTACACGCGTCGCACGTACGGCCAGGCTACGGCGCGCAGGGACTTAGAAAAATTCGCCTCGGCCGCTCGGAGAAACTCCGAAAGCGGTCGGTTTCTTGAGTTTTTCTCGAAAACCGTCAGGTCGACCATACACTTTTTTTGCACGTACGTGTCCGTCTCGGCGTCCCACACAATGATCTAACGTTCCCGTCCGTCCGAAAATTTTTTTGAAAATTTTCCACCTGGACCGAACGAAAAATTTTCGATTTTGCAAAATGTTTCACGCTCATCACGTAGCCAGTAGCAATGCGAAGCGAACCATATAGCTGTCTCCTCGATCCGACCCGTAGATCGGGCGCAACAACGATCCGAACGGGCGAAGTTACACGCGTCGCACGTACGGCCAGGCTACGGCGCGCAGGGACTTAGAAAAATTCGCCTCGGCCGCTCGGAGAAACTCCGAAAGCGGTCGGTTTCTTGAGTTTTTCTCGAAAACCGTCAGGTCGACCATACACTTTTTTTGCACGTACGTGTCCGTCTCGGCGTCCCACACAATGATCTAACGTTCCCGTCCGTCCGAAAATTTTTTTGAAAATTTTCCACCTGGACCGAACGAAAAATTTTCGATTTTGCAAAATGTTTCACGCTCATCACGTAGCCAGTAGCAATGCGAAGCGAACCATATAGCTGTCTCCTCGATCCGACCCGTAGATCGGGCGCAACAACGATCCGAACGGGCGAAGTTACACGCGTCGCACGTACGGCCAGGCTACGGCGCGCAGGGACTTAGAAAAATTCGCCTCGGCCGCTCGGAGAAACTCCGAAAGCGGTCGGTTTCTTGAGTTTTTCTCGAAAACCGTCAGGTCGACCATACACTTTTTTTGCACGTACGTGTCCGTCTCGGCGTCCCACACAATGATCTAACGTTCCCGTCCGTCCGAAAATTTTTTTGAAAATTTTCCACCTGGACCGAACGAAAAATTTTCGATTTTGCAAAATGTTTCACGCTCATCACGTAGCCAGTAGCAATGCGAAGCGAACCATATAGCTGTCTCCTCGATCCGACCCGTAGATCGGGCGCAACAACGATCCGAACGGGCGAAGTTACACGCGTCGCACGTACGGCCAGGCTACGGCGCGCAGGGACTTAGAAAAATTCGCCTCGGCCGCTCGGAGAAACTCCGAAAGCGGTCGGTTTCTTGAGTTTTTCTCGAAAACCGTCAGGTCGACCATACACTTTTTTTGCACGTACGTGTCCGTCTCGGCGTCCCACACAATGATCTAACGTTCCCGTCCGTCCGAAAATTTTTTTGAAAATTTTCCACCTGGACCGAACGAAAAATTTTCGATTTTGCAAAATGTTTCACGCTCATCACGTAGCCAGTAGCAATGCGAAGCGAACCATATAGCTGTCTCCTCGATCCGACCCGTAGATCGGGCGCAACAACGATCCGAACGGGCGAAGTTACACGCGTCGCACGTACGGCCAGGCTACGGCGCGCAGGGACTTAGAAAAATTCGCCTCGGCCGCTCGGAGAAACTCCGAAAGCGGTCGGTTTCTTGAGTTTTTCTCGAAAACCGTCAGGTCGACCATACACTTTTTTTGCACGTACGTGTCCGTCTCGGCGTCCCACACAATGATCTAACGTTCCCGTCCGTCCGAAAATTTTTTTGAAAATTTTCCACCTGGACCGAACGAAAAATTTTCGATTTTGCAAAATGTTTCACGCTCATCACGTAGCCAGTAGCAATGCGAAGCGAACCATATAGCTGTCTCCTCGATCCGACCCGTAGATCGGGCGCAACAACGATCCGAACGGGCGAAGTTACACGCGTCGCACGTACGGCCAGGCTACGGCGCGCAGGGACTTAGAAAAATTCGCCTCGGCCGCTCGGAGAAACTCCGAAAGCGGTCGGTTTCTTGAGTTTTTCTCGAAAACCGTCAGGTCGACCATACACTTTTTTTGCACGTACGTGTCCGTCTCGGCGTCCCACACAATGATCTAACGTTCCCGTCCGTCCGAAAATTTTTTTGAAAATTTTCCACCTGGACCGAACGAAAAATTTTCGATTTTGCAAAATGTTTCACGCTCATCACGTAGCCAGTAGCAATGCGAAGCGAACCATATAGCTGTCTCCTCGATCCGACCCGTAGATCGGGCGCAACAACGATCCGAACGGGCGAAGTTACACGCGTCGCACGTACGGCCAGGCTACGGCGCGCAGGGACTTAGAAAAATTCGCCTCGGCCGCTCGGAGAAACTCCGAAAGCGGTCGGTTTCTTGAGTTTTTCTCGAAAACCGTCAGGTCGACCATACACTTTTTTTGCACGTACGTGTCCGTCTCGGCGTCCCACACAATGATCTAACGTTCCCGTCCGTCCGAAAATTTTTTTGAAAATTTTCCACCTGGAGCCGAACGAAAAATTTTCGATTTTGCAAAATGTTTCACGCTCATCACGTAGCCAGTAGCAATGCGAAGCGAACCATATAGCTGTCTCCTCGATCCGACCCGTAGATCGGGCGCAACAACGATCCGAACGGGCGAAGTTACACGCGTCGCACGTACGGCCAGGCTACGGCGCGCAGGGACTTAGAAAAATTCGCCTCGGCCGCTCGGAGAAACTCCGAAAGCGGTCGGTTTCTTGAGTTTTTCTCGAAAACCGTCAGGTCGACCATACACTTTTTTTGCACGTACGTGTCCGTCTCGGCGTCCCACACAATGATCTAACGTTCCCGTCCGTCCGAAAATTTTTTTGAAAATTTTCCACCTGGACCGAACGAAAAATTTTCGATTTTGCAAAATGTTTCACGCTCATCACGTAGCCAGTAGCAATGCGAAGCGAACCATATAGCTGTCTCCTCGATCCGACCCGTAGATCGGGCGCAACAACGATCCGAACGGGCGAAGTTACACGCGTCGCACGTACGGCCAGGCTACGGCGCGCAGGGACTTAGAAAAATTCGCCTCGGCCGCTCGGAGAAACTCCGAAAGCGGTCGGTTTCTTGAGTTTTTCTCGAAAACCGTCAGGTCGACCATACACTTTTTTTGCACGTACGTGTCCGTCTCGGCGTCCCACACAATGATCTAACGTTCCCGTCCGTCCGAAAATTTTTTTGAAAATTTTCCACCTGGACCGAACGAAAAATTTTCGATTTTGCAAAATGTTTCACGCTCATCACGTAGCCAGTAGCAATGCGAAGCGAACCATATAGCTGTCTCCTCGATCCGACCCGTAGATCGGGCGCAACAACGATCCGAACGGGCGAAGTTACACGCGTCGCACGTACGGCCAGGCTACGGCGCGCAGGGACTTAGAAAAATTCGCCTCGGCCGCTCGGAGAAACTCCGAAAGCGGTCGGTTTCTTGAGTTTTTCTCGAAAACCGTCAGGTCGACCATACACTTTTTTTGCACGTACGTGTCCGTCTCGGCGTCCCACACAATGATCTAACGTTCCCGTCCGTCCGAAAATTTTTTTGAAAATTTTCCACCTGGACCGAACGAAAAATTTTCGATTTTGCAAAATGTTTCACGCTCATCACGTAGCCAGTAGCAATGCGAAGCGAACCATATAGCTGTCTCCTCGATCCGACCCGTAGATCGGGCGCAACAACGATCCGAACGGGCGAAGTTACACGCGTCGCACGTACGGCCAGGCTACGGCGCGCAGGGACTTAGAAAAATTCGCCTCGGCCGCTCGGAGAAACTCCGAAAGCGGTCGGTTTCTTGAGTTTTTCTCGAAAACCGTCAGGTCGACCATACACTTTTTTTGCACGTACGTGTCCGTCTCGGCGTCCCACACAATGATCTAACGTTCCCGTCCGTCCGAAAATTTTTTTGAAAATTTTCCACCTGGACCGAACGAAAAATTTTCGATTTTGCAAAATGTTTCACGCTCATCACGTAGCCAGTAGCAATGCGAAGCGAACCATATAGCTGTCTCCTCGATCCGACCCGTAGATCGGGCGCAACAACGATCCGAACGGGCGAAGTTACACGCGTCGCACGTACGGCCAGGCTACGGCGCGCAGGGACTTAGAAAAATTCGCCTCGGCCGCTCGGAGAAACTCCGAAAGCGGTCGGTTTCTTGAGTTTTTCTCGAAAACCGTCAGGTCGACCATACACTTTTTTTGCACGTACGTGTCCGTCTCGGCGTCCCACACAATGATCTAACGTTCCCGTCCGTCCGAAAATTTTTTTGAAAATTTTCCACCTGGACCGAACGAAAAATTTTCGATTTTGCAAAATGTTTCACGCTCATCACGTAGCCAGTAGCAATGCGAAGCGAACCATATAGCTGTCTCCTCGATCCGACCCGTAGATCGGGCGCAACAACGATCCGAACGGGCGAAGTTACACGCGTCGCACGTACGGCCAGGCTACGGCGCGCAGGGACTTAGAAAAATTCGCCTCGGCCGCTCGGAGAAACTCCGAAAGCGGTCGGTTTCTTGAGTTTTTCTCGAAAACCGTCAGGTCGACCATACACTTTTTTTGCACGTACGTGTCCGTCTCGGCGTCCCACACAATGATCTAACGTTCCCGTCCGTCCGAAAATTTTTTTGAAAATTTTCCACCTGGACCGAACGAAAAATTTTCGATTTTGCAAAATGTTTCACGCTCATCACGTAGCCAGTAGCAATGCGAAGCGAACCATATAGCTGTCTCCTCGATCCGACCCGTAGATCGGGCGCAACAACGATCCGAACGGGCGAAGTTACACGCGTCGCACGTACGGCCAGGCTACGGCGCGCAGGGACTTAGAAAAATTCGCCTCGGCCGCTCGGAGAAACTCCGAAAGCGGTCGGTTTTCTTGAGTTTTTCTCGAAAACCGTCAGGTCGACCATACACTTTTTTTGCACGTACGTGTCCGTCTCGGCGTCCCACACAATGATCTAACGTTCCCGTCCGTCCGAAAATTTTTTTGAAAATTTTCCACCTGGACCGAACGAAAAATTTTCGATTTTGCAAAATGTTTCACGCTCATCACGTAGCCAGTAGCAATGCGAAGCGAACCATATAGCTGTCTCCTCGATCCGACCCGTAGATCGGGCGCAACAACGATCCGAACGGGCGAAGTTACACGCGTCGCACGTACGGCCAGGCTACGGCGCGCAGGGACTTAGAAAAATTCGCCTCGGCCGCTCGGAGAAACTCCGAAAGCGGTCGGTTTCTTGAGTTTTTCTCGAAAACCGTCAGGTCGACCATACACTTTTTTTGCACGTACGTGTCCGTCTCGGCGTCCCACACAATGATCTAACGTTCCCGTCCGTCCGAAAATTTTTTTGAAAATTTTCCACCTGGACCGAACGAAAAATTTTCGATTTTGCAAAATGTTTCACGCTCATCACGTAGCCAGTAGCAATGCGAAGCGAACCATATAGCTGTCTCCTCGATCCGACCCGTAGATCGGGCGCAACAACGATCCGAACGGGCGAAGTTACACGCGTCGCACGTACGGCCAGGCTACGGCGCGCAGGGACTTAGAAAAATTCGCCTCGGCCGCTCGGAGAAACTCCGAAAGCGGTCGGTTTCTTGAGTTTTTCTCGAAAACCGTCAGGTCGACCATACACTTTTTTTGCACGTACGTGTCCGTCTCGGCGTCCCACACAATGATCTAACGTTCCCGTCCGTCCGAAAATTTTTTTGAAAATTTTCCACCTGGACCGAACGAAAAATTTTCGATTTTGCAAAATGTTTCACGCTCATCACGTAGCCAGTAGCAATGCGAAGCGAACCATATAGCTGTCTCCTCGATCCGACCCGTAGATCGGGCGCAACAACGATCCGAACGGGCGAAGTTACACGCGTCGCACGTACGGCCAGGCTACGGCGCGCAGGGACTTAGAAAAATTCGCCTCGGCCGCTCGGAGAAACTCCGAAAGCGGTCGGTTTCTTGAGTTTTTCTCGAAAACCGTCAGGTCGACCATACACTTTTTTTGCACGTACGTGTCCGTCTCGGCGTCCCACACAATGATCTAACGTTCCCGTCCGTCCGAAAATTTTTTTGAAAATTTTCCACCTGGACCGAACGAAAAATTTTCGATTTTGCAAAATGTTTCACGCTCATCACGTAGCCAGTAGCAATGCGAAGCGAACCATATAGCTGTCTCCTCGATCCGACCCGTAGATCGGGCGCAACAACGATCCGAACGGGCGAAGTTACACGCGTCGCACGTACGGCCAGGCTACGGCGCGCAGGGACTTAGAAAAATTCGCCTCGGCCGCTCGGAGAAACTCCGAAAGCGGTCGGTTTCTTGAGTTTTTCTCGAAAACCGTCAGGTCGACCATACACTTTTTTTGCACGTACGTGTCCGTCTCGGCGTCCCACACAATGATCTAACGTTCCCGTCCGTCCGAAAATTTTTTTGAAAATTTTCCACCTGGACCGAACGAAAAATTTTCGATTTTGCAAAATGTTTCACGCTCATCACGTAGCCAGTAGCAATGCGAAGCGAACCATATAGCTGTCTCCTCGATCCGACCCGTAGATCGGGCGCAACAACGATCCGAACGGGCGAAGTTACACGCGTCGCACGTACGGCCAGGCTACGGCGCGCAGGGACTTAGAAAAATTCGCCTCGGCCGCTCGGAGAAACTCCGAAAGCGGTCGGTTTCTTGAGTTTTTCTCGAAAACCGTCAGGTCGACCATACACTTTTTTTGCACGTACGTGTCCGTCTCGGCGTCCCACACAATGATCTAACGTTCCCGTCCGTCCGAAAATTTTTTTGAAAATTTTCCACCTGGACCGAACGAAAAATTTTCGATTTTGCAAAATGTTTCACGCTCATCACGTAGCCAGTAGCAATGCGAAGCGAACCATATAGCTGTCTCCTCGATCCGACCCGTAGATCGGGCGCAACAACGATCCGAACGGGCGAAGTTACACGCGTCGCACGTACGGCCAGGCTACGGCGCGCAGGGACTTAGAAAAATTCGCCTCGGCCGCTCGGAGAAACTCCGAAAGCGGTCGGTTTCTTGAGTTTTTCTCGAAAACCGTCAGGTCGACCATACACTTTTTTTGCACGTACGTGTCCGTCTCGGCGTCCCACACAATGATCTAACGTTCCCGTCCGTCCGAAAATTTTTTTGAAAATTTTCCACCTGGACCGAACGAAAAATTTTCGATTTTGCAAAATGTTTCACGCTCATCACGTAGCCAGTAGCAATGCGAAGCGAACCATATAGCTGTCTCCTCGATCCGACCCGTAGATCGGGCGCAACAACGATCCGAACGGGCGAAGTTACACGCGTCGCACGTACGGCCAGGCTACGGCGCGCAGGGACTTAGAAAAATTCGCCTCGGCCGCTCGGAGAAACTCCGAAAGCGGTCGGTTTCTTGAGTTTTTCTCGAAAACCGTCAGGTCGACCATACACTTTTTTTGCACGTACGTGTCCGTCTCGGCGTCCCACACAATGATCTAACGTTCCCGTCCGTCCGAAAATTTTTTTGAAAATTTTCCACCTGGACCGAACGAAAAATTTTCGATTTTGCAAAATGTTTCACGCTCATCACGTAGCCAGTAGCAATGCGAAGCGAACCATATAGCTGTCTCCTCGATCCGACCCGTAGATCGGGCGCAACAACGATCCGAACGGGCGAAGTTACACGCGTCGCACGTACGGCCAGGCTACGGCGCGCAGGGACTTAGAAAAATTCGCCTCGGCCGCTCGGAGAAACTCCGAAAGCGGTCGGTTTCTTGAGTTTTTCTCGAAAACCGTCAGGTCGACCATACACTTTTTTTGCACGTACGTGTCCGTCTCGGCGTCCCACACAATGATCTAACGTTCCCGTCCGTCCGAAAATTTTTTTGAAAATTTTCCACCTGGACCGAACGAAAAATTTTCGATTTTGCAAAATGTTTCACGCTCATCACGTAGCCAGTAGCAATGCGAAGCGAACCATATAGCTGTCTCCTCGATCCGACCCGTAGATCGGGCGCAACAACGATCCGAACGGGCGAAGTTACACGCGTCGCACGTACGGCCAGGCTACGGCGCGCAGGGACTTAGAAAAATTCGCCTCGGCCGCTCGGAGAAACTCCGAAAGCGGTCGGTTTCTTGAGTTTTTCTCGAAAACCGTCAGGTCGACCATACACTTTTTTTGCACGTACGTGTCCGTCTCGGCGTCCCACACAATGATCTAACGTTCCCGTCCGTCCGAAAATTTTTTTGAAAATTTTCCACCTGGACCGAACGAAAAATTTTCGATTTTGCAAAATGTTTCACGCTCATCACGTAGCCAGTAGCAATGCGAAGCGAACCATATAGCTGTCTCCTCGATCCGACCCGTAGATCGGGCGCAACAACGATCCGAACGGGCGAAGTTACACGCGTCGCACGTACGGCCAGGCTACGGCGCGCAGGGACTTAGAAAAATTCGCCTCGGCCGCTCGGAGAAACTCCGAAAGCGGTCGGTTTCTTGAGTTTTTCTCGAAAACCGTCAGGTCGACCATACACTTTTTTTGCACGTACGTGTCCGTCTCGGCGTCCCACACAATGATCTAACGTTCCCGTCCGTCCGAAAATTTTTTTGAAAATTTTCCACCTGGACCGAACGAAAAATTTTCGATTTTGCAAAATGTTTCACGCTCATCACGTAGCCAGTAGCAATGCGAAGCGAACCATATAGCTGTCTCCTCGATCCGACCCGTAGATCGGGCGCAACAACGATCCGAACGGGCGAAGTTACACGCGTCGCACGTACGGCCAGGCTACGGCGCGCAGGGACTTAGAAAAATTCGCCTCGGCCGCTCGGAGAAACTCCGAAAGCGGTCGGTTTCTTGAGTTTTTCTCGAAAACCGTCAGGTCGACCATACACTTTTTTTGCACGTACGTGTCCGTCTCGGCGTCCCACACAATGATCTAACGTTCCCGTCCGTCCGAAAATTTTTTTGAAAATTTTCCACCTGGACCGAACGAAAAATTTTCGATTTTGCAAAATGTTTCACGCTCATCACGTAGCCAGTAGCAATGCGAAGCGAACCATATAGCTGTCTCCTCGATCCGACCCGTAGATCGGGCGCAACAACGATCCGAACGGGCGAAGTTACACGCGTCGCACGTACGGCCAGGCTACGGCGCGCAGGGACTTAGAAAAATTCGCCTCGGCCGCTCGGAGAAACTCCGAAAGCGGTCGGTTTCTTGAGTTTTTCTCGAAAACCGTCAGGTCGACCATACACTTTTTTTGCACGTACGTGTCCGTCTCGGCGTCCCACACAATGATCTAACGTTCCCGTCCGTCCGAAAATTTTTTTGAAAATTTTCCACCTGGACCGAACGAAAAATTTTCGATTTTGCAAAATGTTTCACGCTCATCACGTAGCCAGTAGCAATGCGAAGCGAACCATATAGCTGTCTCCTCGATCCGACCCGTAGATCGGGCGCAACAACGATCCGAACGGGCGAAGTTACACGCGTCGCACGTACGGCCAGGCTACGGCGCGCAGGGACTTAGAAAAATTCGCCTCGGCCGCTCGGAGAAACTCCGAAAGCGGTCGGTTTCTTGAGTTTTTCTCGAAAACCGTCAGGTCGACCATACACTTTTTTTGCACGTACGTGTCCGTCTCGGCGTCCCACACAATGATCTAACGTTCCCGTCCGTCCGAAAATTTTTTTGAAAATTTTCCACCTGGACCGAACGAAAAATTTTCGATTTTGCAAAATGTTTCACGCTCATCACGTAGCCAGTAGCAATGCGAAGCGAACCATATAGCTGTCTCCTCGATCCGACCCGTAGATCGGGCGCAACAACGATCCGAACGGGCGAAGTTACACGCGTCGCACGTACGGCCAGGCTACGGCGCGCAGGGACTTAGAAAAATTCGCCTCGGCCGCTCGGAGAAACTCCGAAAGCGGTCGGTTTCTTGAGTTTTTCTCGAAAACCGTCAGGTCGACCATACACTTTTTTTGCACGTACGTGTCCGTCTCGGCGTCCCACACAATGATCTAACGTTCCCGTCCGTCCGAAAATTTTTTTGAAAATTTTCCACCTGGACCGAACGAAAAATTTTCGATTTTGCAAAATGTTTCACGCTCATCACGTAGCCAGTAGCAATGCGAAGCGAACCATATAGCTGTCTCCTCGATCCGACCCGTAGATCGGGCGCAACAACGATCCGAACGGGCGAAGTTACACGCGTCGCACGTACGGCCAGGCTACGGCGCGCAGGGACTTAGAAAAATTCGCCTCGGCCGCTCGGAGAAACTCCGAAAGCGGTCGGTTTCTTGAGTTTTTCTCGAAAACCGTCAGGTCGACCATACACTTTTTTTGCACGTACGTGTCCGTCTCGGCGTCCCACACAATGATCTAACGTTCCCGTCCGTCCGAAAATTTTTTTGAAAATTTTCCACCTGGACCGAACGAAAAATTTTCGATTTTGCAAAATGTTTCACGCTCATCACGTAGCCAGTAGCAATGCGAAGCGAACCATATAGCTGTCTCCTCGATCCGACCCGTAGATCGGGCGCAACAACGATCCGAACGGGCGAAGTTACACGCGTCGCACGTACGGCCAGGCTACGGCGCGCAGGGACTTAGAAAAATTCGCCTCGGCCGCTCGGAGAAACTCCGAAAGCGGTCGGTTTCTTGAGTTTTTCTCGAAAACCGTCAGGTCGACCATACACTTTTTTTGCACGTACGTGTCCGTCTCGGCGTCCCACACAATGATCTAACGTTCCCGTCCGTCCGAAAATTTTTTTGAAAATTTTCCACCTGGACCGAACGAAAAATTTTCGATTTTGCAAAATGTTTCACGCTCATCACGTAGCCAGTAGCAATGCGAAGCGAACCATATAGCTGTCTCCTCGATCCGACCCGTAGATCGGGCGCAACAACGATCCGAACGGGCGAAGTTACACGCGTCGCACGTACGGCCAGGCTACGGCGCGCAGGGACTTAGAAAAATTCGCCTCGGCCGCTCGGAGAGAACTCCGAAAGCGGTCGGTTTCTTGAGTTTTTCTCGAAAACCGTCAGGTGGACTTACAATTTGTTTTATACGTGTAGGTGCGTATGTTCATTCTACACATTAGTCTGCAGTTTGTTTTTAAATACATCCTTTTTTAAAAATTTTTTACCTGCGCCGAAAAAAAATTTTAACATTTTTGAAAATTTTTTTTTTCGTATGCTTGCTATAATCTTGCTGAAGGGCCTGGTATAATTTTTTTTGCGTCCTTTTTCTTGAGGTGCGTGTTTTGATCGTTTAAGTTCCAACGCGCCTTCCGGTTGGCGCGCTCGTTTAGCGAGTTCGCACGGTAAGTGCGCGTGGCGTAGCCCAGGCGTCGCCGACCGCCCGGCCGCTCGTTTCGTATCTATAAGAGAGACGACGATCCGACGCGCTTGGCGTGGAGCGGAGCGGGCGTGTGGCTATTCTATGACCTCGGTTGAGAAGCAGTCACCGCTCCTCGGTAGGACTCTTGTAGTTCTTTCGACTGTTCTATCTCCTTGCGTCGTCCTGGATAATTCTCTTCACAGCATTGCCACGGGTCGGTGTCTTTGACCGAATGGCCTATATGTGGCGAGCACCCTGCCGGGGTGTTGGTGACCTGTACGTTCGTTTTATCGGCGTGCTTGTACGACTGAGCATCTACTCTCTCCTTTAATTATTAAGGGGCTTGTTCCGAGCGAAAGGAATTGTAAACACTCCGTATCAGAGATAGAATTTATTCTACTCTTTTACATAAAGGGGAATGTTGAATATTTTTCAAACACTTTAGACGTACGAGGGTGCGTAAACACGCGATGCGTGTGGAGTAGCCTTGAGCGAAGAGAGGAAGGTTTGAATAATTTTAAAGTATTGAAAGAGTGTACCGTATAACATAGCTAATTTTACACTCTAAGAAAGACGAAAAGTGTTACTTGGGAATTGAAAATCAAGAGGTGTCAGAAATATGAAGTGGACTTTGAGAGCGAATGTTGGGATCGCTAAGAGAAAAGGGTCTTACTCGCAGAGTAAAAGGCCAGAACATATAAATTGGGAGAGCATCGTCGATCGGATCTCCGAGAGACCCGACGACGAAAAATGAAATATATATCAAAGTCCACATAAAATTGGAACGGAAGCTGTTTTGTATATAATTCTCGAGTGACGACAATCTCACTCCCTGGTTGATCCTGCCAGTAGTCATATGCTTGTCTCAAAGATTAAGCCATGCATGTCTCAGTACATACCGAACTAAGGTGAAACCGCGAATGGCTCATTAAATCAGTTATGGTTCATTGGATTGTACCAAAACTTACTTGGACAACTGTGGTAATTCTAGAGCTAATACATGCAAACCAGAATTCCTTCCAGAGATGGAAGGAATGCTTTTATTAGATCAAAACCAATCGGTGGCGGGTGGTTCGCTGCTCGTCCATCGTTTGCTTTGGTGACTCTGAATAACTTTGTGCTGATCGCATGGTCTTCCAGTACCGGCGACGCATCTTTCAAATGTCTGCCTTATCAACTGTCGATGGTAGGTTCTGCGCCTACCATGGTTGTAACGGGTAACGGGGAATCAGGGTTCGATTCCGGAGAGGGAGCCTGAGAAACGGCTACCACATCCAAGGAAGGCAGCAGGCGCGCAAATTACCCACTCCCGGCACGGGGAGGTAGTGACGAAAAATAACGATACGGGACTCATCCGAGGCCCCGTAATCGGAATGAGAACATTTTAAATCCTTTAACGAGGACCAATTGGAGGGCAAGTCTGGTGCCAGCAGCCGCGGTAATTCCAGCTCCAATAGCGTATATTAAAGTTGTTGCGGTTAAAAAGCTCGTAGTTGAATCTGTGTGTCACAGTGTCAGTTCACCGCTCGCGGTGTTTAACTGGCATTATGTGGTACGTCCTACCGGTGGATTTAGCTCTTCACGGGGCGGTCCAACCAGTATCCTATCGCGGTGCTCTTGACTGAGTGTCGAGGTGGGCCGGTACGTTTACTTTGAACAAATTAGAGTGCTTAAAGCAGGCTACTTTCGCCTGAATATTCTGTGCATGGAATAATGAAATAGGACCTCGGTTCTATTTTGTTGGTTTTCGGAACTCCGAGGTAATGATTAATAGGGACAGATGGGGGCATTCGTATTGCGACGTTAGAGGTGAAATTCTTGGATCGTCGCAAGACGGACAGAAGCGAAAGCATTTGCCAAAAATGTTTTCATTAATCAAGAACGAAAGTTAGAGGTTCGAAGGCGATCAGATACCGCCCTAGTTCTAACCATAAACGATGCCAGCTAGCGATCCGCCGAAGTTCCTCCGATGACTCGACGGGCAGCTTCCGGGAAACCAAAGCTTTTGGGTTCCGGGGGAAGTATGGTTGCAAAGCTGAAACTTAAAGGAATTGACGGAAGGGCACCACCAGGAGTGGAGCCTGCGGCTTAATTTGACTCAACACGGGAAACCTCACCAGGCCCAGACACCGGAAGGATTGACAGATTGATAGCTCTTTCTTGATTCGGTGGGTGGTGGTGCATGGCCGTTCTTAGTTGGTGGAGCGATTTGTCTGGTTAATTCCGATAACGAACGAGACTCTAGCCTGCTAAATAGACGTATCTTGTGATATCTCGAAGGCCCCCGGCTTTGGTCGGTGGGTTTTTACTATCAACGTACAAACAAATCTTCTTAGAGGGACAGGCGGCTTCTAGCCGCACGAGATTGAGCAATAACAGGTCTGTGATGCCCTTAGATGTTCTGGGCCGCACGCGCGCTACACTGAAGGAATCAGCGTGTTTTCCCTGGCCGAAAGACCCGGGTAACCCGTTGAACCTCCTTCGTGCTAGGGATTGGGGCTTGCAATTATTCCCCATGAACGAGGAATTCCCAGTAAGCGTGAGTCATAAGCTTGCGTTGATTACGTCCCTGCCCTTTGTACACACCGCCCGTCGCTACTACCGATTGAATGATTTAGTGAGGTCTTCGGACTGGTGCGCGGCAAATGTCTAGGCATTGCCGATGTTGCCGGGAAGATGACCAAACTTGATCACTTAGAGGAAGTAAAAGTCGTAACAAGGTTTCCGTAGGTGAACCTGCGGAAGGATCATTATTAATATATGTCACATAAAGAATACAATGATCGAAAAAGTGTAACTATAACTCTCAACCAAAACCGTGTTTCGTTATCCCCCAGGGGAATCGAACATGGCACATAATAAAGAAAAGTCGCAAGACTATAAATAAAGGTAGCTGAATGACTCGCCATCGTATTAGTGGCGTAAGAACGTAACTATGACTCTCAACCAAAACCGTGTTTCGTTATCCCCCAGGGGAATCGAACATGGCACATACTAAAGAAAAGTCGCAAGACTATAAATAAAGGTAACTGAATGCCTCGTCATCGTATTAGTGGCGTTTTTTTTTCTTTAAAAACGTAAACTACTACTGACTAGCATCGTGCTGCCACGGGAACACACACGATGGCTTACGTGCGGAGCCTGGTCTCCCGTCCAACGTAGCCCGTGGCTCACGTAACAAGCGCCGAAATACAGAGAGAGTCGTGCCCAGATCACAGAATCACTAAGAGGGAGAAGGTCTCTCTCTTGCGACAAACGGGAAGAGATACAAACATGCATCGACTCTGTCATACCTTTTAGGTAGAGAAAACAAAACTGGTGAACGTAACCAGAAAAAATTACCCCGTGTCCAAGAGACGACGCACCTACCTTTCGATTCAAATGCGATCCGTGGTAATCGTACTCCTCCAGCGTTTCGACAGGTCCCCGAAATGCGTGTCCTAAAGGGACGGAAGTACCGGGTAACCACGAAGATGGAACGCAAGGAGTTATGGAATGTTTCGCCCTGCGATCGCAATCTCAATCGAACGCAAATAATCTCGAACATATTCAGAGGCAGAGGAGGAACACGGTCGCTTTGCGCGCTTCAAAGACGTCGGAGTCGGACACCCGTTCCGCGACAAGGTTGTTTTAACCTTCGTCGTCGGCTATTGGGACGAAAGACCGGTCGAAGCCGTATCAAGCCTCCGCGGGTCCGTTGAAGTTCTTCGCCTGCTCACTAGCAGTAGGAGGAACACGGTCGCTTTGCGCGCTTCAAAGACGTCGGAGTCGGACACCCGTTCCGCGACAAGGTTGTTTTAACCTTCGTCGTCGGCTATTGGGACGAAAGACCGGTCGAAGCCGTATCAAGCCTCCGCGGGTCCGTTGAAGTTCTTCGCCTGCTCACTAGCAGTAGGAGGAACACGGTCGCTTTGCGCGCTTCAAAGACGTCGGAGTCGGACACCCGTTCCGCGACAAGGTTGTTTTAACCTTCGTCGTCGGCTATTGGGACGAAAGACCGGTCGAAGCCGTATCAAGCCTCCGCGGGTCCGTTGAAGTTCTTCGCCTGCTCACTAGCAGTAGGAGGAACACGGTCGCTTTGCGCGCTTCAAAGACGTCGGAGTCGGACACCCGTTCCGCGACAAGGTTGTTTTAACCTTCGTCGTCGGCTATTGGGACGAAAGACCGGTCGAAGCCGTATCAAGCCTCCGCGGGTCCGTTGAAGTTCTTCGCCTGCTCACTAGCAGTAGGAGGAACACGGTCGCTTTGCGCGCTTCAAAGACGTCGGAGTCGGACACCCGTTCCGCGACAAGGTTGTTTTAACCTTCGTCGTCGGTTACTGGGACGAAAGACCGGTCGAAGCCGTATCAAGCCTCCGCGCGTCCGTTGAAATTCACCAGCACTCTAAACAGCAGCAGTAGGAGGAGAGAGGAGTGAGGACTGATGGTCGCTTTGCGCGCTTCAAAGACGTCGGAGTCGGACACCCGTTCCGCGGCATGGTTGCTTTAACCTTCGTCGTCGGCTATTGGGACGAAAGGCCGGTCGAAGCCGTATCAAGCCTCCGCGGGTCCGTTGAAGTTCTTCGCCTGCTCATTAGCCAGTAGGAGGAACACGGTTGCTTTGCGCGCTTCAAAGACGTCGGAGTCGGACACCCGTTCCGCGACAAAGTTGTTTTAACCTTCGTCGTCGGCTATTGGGACGAAAGACCGGTCGAAGCCGTATCAAGCCTCCGCGGGTCCGTCGAAGTTCTTCGCACGCTCT
Source organism: Anthophora plumipes (assembly GCA_951804975.1). Taxonomy (NCBI): domain Eukaryota; kingdom Metazoa; phylum Arthropoda; class Insecta; order Hymenoptera; family Apidae; genus Anthophora; species Anthophora plumipes. The sequence goes on from CATORF010000959.1 coordinate 29,671, forward strand.
TTTTTTTTTGCTGCTCCAGTTTCAAAAGCAATACGCATGCAAAAGATGATGATATAGTCGGACTCCCATTCCGCGGCAAGGCTGTTCTGGTCTTCGTCGTCGGCTATTTGGGAAGAAAGACCCATCGTCTATGCCGTTAATTAGCTTCCGTGCTTCTGTTGAATTTCGCCTACGGCTATTGCGTTCAAGTGCCACAGAGTGCGTGTACGGGCACTGCCATTCTTTGCGTATACTCTTCCGAAGGTGCGAGGTCGAACGAGGATTCTTTGTATCGGGGTATCCCCGTCGTTTCCTCCTCCTCAATCCTTCGATGGTTTCTTTTTCAATTTTTATGTTGGAAAATGTTCTTTGCGCCTGGTCGCTGGTGACGTGCTTGCTTGCGCGTGCCGGCGAATTTCGTCTCGGACACACTTTTGTGTCGCCTAGTCGACTTCGGTCGATGCGTACACGGTTCTACCGTTACGAAATGGTGACGCTCGACACCTCCTTCTGTGGCGCTGGTTGGAGGTGTTCGAGTCTCGGTTTCCAGTGTGATTCCGAAAAAGTACTTGAGTTTATATAAAATTATAACAAATACGATTACCCTGAACGGTGGATCACTTGGCTCGTGGGTCGATGAAGAACGCAGCTAATTGCGCGTCAACGTGTGAACTGCAGGACACATGAACATCGACATTTCGAACGCACATTGCGGTCCACGGATACAATTCCTGGACCACGCTTGGCTGAGGGTCGTTCACGTAACCCATATACTGCTTGCGTCGCGTATCTCCCTGTCTCTCCATTTCTTCATATTCCTTTCGCGAATATCCCCGCCGCGACGTTCTTGAAGAACGTTCCGAGTCGGGCGCGCGTAAACGGGGTGTGTGATATGGAGCTAGCCGCTGGAGAGAACGTGGCGTACGAGCGATTGTTGGGCGTTCGTCGGCGTTTGCCGCGGGCATGCCTCGATTTGTGTTCTACGCATATGTTGCGAAAATATTATGCGAACGTTTCACAGGAACGATAAAATCGTACGGACTTGCGTGCTGGTGGCTTGCGTGCGTCGCGATGCGACCGCCCACCGTGTACCGCTCCGTCGTAATACAGTCTCCTTGTGGTCGTTTCGCGTAATACGCTCATATTGATGGTTCGCAATCTTGAGTATGCAAGGACCGCGCTCCCTACGTCGTCTGAAACGATTTCATCGTGCTAGACTGAAAGAGAGAAGTTTTGAACTCAGTCTAGAGAGAAGTGAATTGGAGACATCGAGATTGTTCAAATGGAGTGCGTCCGAATGGTCGTGCACCTACCCGGTGGTGTGTCTAGCACCTACGCGGTGTTGGGTATTGCAGATCGTTGTTCGGAATGGCCCCAGGGATATAGGAAATTTTTTGCATTCCCTCTCCTGTCTCTTCAACAATACTGTACAACACTACTCTCTGCTGCAGAACAATGTACACCGTCGTGGTGGATGTTTAAGGGTCGTCGTTGCAAGGCAAATACTATCCTGGAGTGTTGTGTGCTCTACGAGAGGAACATCGTGCGAGGTATCTTTCTCCGAACGCTGATGTGTGGGAACTTAGGCAGTAGGTGTACCGTTGCGGTTAACAAGTCCGCTCGTCGTCTGTCGCCAAACCCAGCCACGTTCGTCGAACATGGGAAAGGTAGCGCGCGGGTTTTCTCGATGGATCCACACACCTTTTGGAAGAGTTGCAGCAACGTTTCGGTAACCCAGTCCCCATAGACGCGCGTGTTATTGAATTTGCCTCACAGAGAGAGCGTGTTTCAGTAGGAAGGAAGAGGCCTGTTGCAGAGGACGAGACAAATATAATTTCTTTTTCCTCTTTGGTGTGGCTCGAGCAAAGAAGCGAGATGCATGCAACCTTCACACGCGAAAAGGGGACAGACACGAAGGAACTCCGGAGAGCTTAGACGTTGGTCGCCCCATGTCTTCTTCACTGCCGATCACGGGACCGCGCAACCAAAGCCGATCGTCCAGTCCCAGAACGCATAGACAGAGGACGGACGTTAAAATTCGGTATTTGGTTGTCTTGCGAGAGAGTCTCGTGATTCGAACATGGGCAGAGGAAAAGGGCACTTTGGCGAGGCGCATAAAACTCTACTCTCCGACCATATGCGGAGTTCTTTTCCATTCGCTCAGTTTTCGCTCTTCTTTCCTTTTGAAATTTCTTTTTCTTCCTGTAATTCCCATTGGAATATACGAGAGATATAAAGAAGAGGAAGAGTTGTCGTTCGTGTGTACCGTCGTGTTATTGCTCTCTTCAGGATTTTGCGTCGGGACGTGCAAGTTTTTCTCTTTCGATCGTGTTATAACGGCGTGTTCTTGGGAGTTTCCGAGTGAAACACGACCCAGCCCCGTTTCTCGAGCGAAGAGCAAAAGACTGATCCCCGCCTGCCTTGAAGTTACAGAGTGTTCTCGACGTCCGCGCGGCGGCACCTCCTCGCAAATATATTCTCATTTCCTACGGTGAGGAAGAGGAGAAGTTCGAAAAGAGGACATTGTAAGAGAAAGAGAATATGAGCGTAAATATGGACCATAGCGTGGTGGAGTGTTTGTTCTTTTCTCGATGTTTTCCTTTTTTTTTCGCTGTTCTCTCTCAAGTTCTATTTCTTCTCTTTCGAAGAGCACACCGGTCACGCAAGTGATCGTTATACGTAATGACGACCTCAGAGTAAGCGAGACTACCCGCTAAATTTAAGCATATTACTAAGCGGAGGAAAAGAAACTAACAAGGATTTCCTTAGTAGCGGCGAGCGAACAGGAATTAGCCCAGCACTGAATCCCGCGGTACTGCCGCTGGGAAATGTAGTGTTCAGGAGGATCCGT
>CATORF010000960.1:0-176790 GCA_951804975.1 Anthophora plumipes
TAGCTCGAAAAGAGTGATCTCGATGTTTCTGCATACTTCGGACAGAAGTCTCACCAAGATTGCCGCAGAAAATGCATATCTCAGCTTGAAACCTCACGAAAATCAAGATGTCGCCGGTTCTGCATATCAAACGCACTGTGGAGTTGTCAAAACACCTGATAACGTGCTTCTCGCATTAAATAGCTCGAAAAGCGCGTTTTCGGAGATTCTGCATACTTCTGACAGATTCTCACCAAGATTATCGTAGAAAATGCATATCTCAGCTTGAAACCCGATCGAAAACAAGATATCTCCGGTTCTGCATGTCAAACGTACTGTGGATAGGTGAATACACCAGAAATGTGTTTCTCGCATTAAATAGCTCGAAAAGAGCGATCTCGATTATTCTGCATACTTCTGACTGAAGTCTCACCAAGATTATCGCAGAAGATGCATATATCAGCTGGAAACCCCACGAAAACCAAGTTATCGCGGGCTCAACATATGAAACGCACTGTGGAGTGGTCAAAACACCAGATAACGTGTTTCCCGCATTAAATAGCTCGAAAAGAGCGATCTCGATGATTCTGCGCACTTCGGACAGAAGTCTCACCAAGATTGCCGCAGAAAATGCATATCTCAGCTTGAAACCCGACGAAATCCAAGATGTCGCCGGTTCTGCATATCAAACGCACAGTGGAGTGTTGAAAACACCAGATAGCGTGTTTCTCGCATTAAATAGCTCGAAACGAACGATCTAGATGATTCTGCATACTTCTGACTGAAGTCTCACCAATATTATCGCACAAAATGCATATCTAAGCTTGAAACCCGACGAAAACCAAGATGTCGCCGGTTCTACATATCAAACGCACTGTGGAGTTGTCAAAACACCTGATAACTTGCTTCTCGTATTAAATAGCTCGAAAAGAGCGATATCGATGATTCTGCATACTTCTGACAGAAGACTCACCAAGATTATCGCAGAAAATGCATATTTTAGCTTGATACCCGACTAAAGCCAAGATGTCGCCGGTTCTGCATATCAAACGCACTGTGGGGTGGTGAAAACTCCAGAAAACGTGTTACTCGCATTAACTAGCTCGAAAAGAGCGATCTAGATGATTCTGCATCCTTCTGACACAAGACTCACCAAGATTATCGCAGAAAATGCATATCTCAGCCTCAAACCCCACGAAAATCAAGATGTAGCCGGTTCAGCGTATCAAACGCACTGTGGAGTGGTGAGAACAACCAGATAACGTGTTTCTCGCATTAAATAGCTCGAAAAGCGCGTTTTCGGAGATTCTGCATACTTCTGACAGATTCTCACCAAGATTATCGTAGAAAATGCATATCTCAGCTTGAAACCCGACCGAAACCAAGATATCTCCGGTTCTGCATGTCAAACGTACTGTGGATAGGTGAATACACCAGAAATGTGTTTCTCGCATTAAATAGCTCGAAAAGAGCGATCTCGATTATTCTGCATACTTCTGACTGAAGTCTCACCAAGATTATCGCAGAAAATGCATATATCAGCTGGAAACCCCACGAAAACCAAGTTATCGCGGGCTCTACATATGAAACGCACTGTGGAGTGGTCAAAACACCAGATAACGTGTTTCCCGCATTAAATAGCTCGAAAAGAGCGATCTCGATGATTCTGCGCACTTCGTACAGAAGTCTCACCAAGATTGCCGCAGCAAATGCATATCTCAGCTTGAAACCCGACGAAATCCAAGATGTCGCCGGTTCTGCATATCAAACGCACAGTGGAGTGTTGAAAACACCAGATAGCGTGTTTCTCGCATTAAATAGCTCGAAACGAACGATCTAGATGATTCTGCATACTTCTGACTGAAGTCTCACCAATATTATCGCACAAAATGCATATCTAAGCTTGAAACCCGACGAAAACCAAGATGTCGCCGGTTCTACATATCAAACGAACTGTGGAGTGGTCAAAACACCAGAAAACTTGTTCTTTCGCATTAAGTAGCTCGAAACGAGCGATCTAGATGATTCTGCATACTTCTGGCTAAAGTCTCACCAAGTTAATCGCAGAAAATGCATATCACAGCTGGAAACCCCACAAAAACCAAGATATCGCCGGTTCTGCATATCAAAAGCCCTGTGGAGTGATGAAAACACCAGATAACGTGTTTCTCGCATTAAATAGCTCGAATAGAGCGATCTCGATGATTCTGCATACTTCTTACTGAGGTCTCACCAATATTATCGCAGAAAATGCATATCTCAGCTAGAAACCTCACGAAAATCAAGATGTCGCCGGTTCTGCATATCAAACGCACTGTGGAGTTGTGAAAACAACCAGATAACGTGTTTCTCGCATTAAATAGCTCGGATAGAGCGATCTAGATGATTCTGCATATTTCTGACTAAAGTCTCACCAAGATTATCGTAGAAAATGCATATCTCAGCTTGATACCCGACTAAAGCCAAGATGTCGCCGGTTCTTCATATCAAACGCACTGTGGGGTGGTGAAAACACCAGAAAACGTGTTACTCGCATTAAATAGCTCGAATAGAGCGATCTCGATGATTCTGCATACTTCTGACAGAAGACTCACCAAGATTATCGCAGAAAATGCATATTTTAGCTGCAAACCCCACGAAAACCAAGTTATCGGCGGCTCTACATAACAAAAGCACTGTGGAGTGGTCAAAACACCAGAAAACTTGTTTTTTCGCACTAAGTAGCTCGAAACGAGCGATCTAGATGATTCTGCATACTTCTTACTGAAGTCTCACCAATATTATCGCAGAAAATGCATATCTCAGCTAGAAACCTCACGAAAATCAAGATGTCGCCGGTTCTGCATATCAAACGCACTGTGGAGTAGTGAAAACAACCAGAGAACGTGTTTCTCGCATTAAATAGCTCGAATAGAGCGATCTCGATGATTCTGCATCCCTCTGACAGAAGACTCACCAAGATTATCGCAGAAAATGCATATTTTAGCTGGAAACCCCACGAAAACCAAGTTATCGGCGGCTCTACATATCAAACGCACTGTGGAGTGGTCAAAACACCAGAAAACTTGTTTTTTCGCATTAAATAGCTCGAAACGAGCGATCTAGATGATTCTGCATATTTCTGACTGAAGTCTCACCAAGATTATCTCAGAAAATGCATATCTCAGCTACAAACCCCACCAAAACCAAGATATCGCCGGTTCTGCATTTCAGACGCACTGTGGAGTGGTGAAAAAACCAGAAAACGTGTTTCTCGCATTATGTAGCTCGAAAAGAGCGTTCTCGATGATTCTGCATACTTCTGATTGATGAAACACCAAGATTATCGCAGAAAATGCATATATCAGCTGGAAACCCCACGAAAACCAAGTTATCGGCGGATCTACATATCAAACGCACTGTGGAGTGGTCAAAACACCAGATAACGTGTTTCCCGCATTAAATAGCTCGAAAAGAGCGATCTCGATGATTCTGCACACTTCGGACAGAAGACTCACCAAGATTATCGCAGAAAAAGCATATTTTAGCTGGAAACCCCACGAAAACCAAGTTATCGGCGGCTCTACATATCAAACGCACTGTGGATTGGTCAAAACACCAGATAACGTGTTTCTCGCATTAAACAGCTCGAAACGAGCGATCTAGATGATTCTGCATACTTCTGACTGAAGTCTCACCAACATTATCGCAGGAAATGCATATCTCAGCTTGTAACCTCACGAAAATCAATATGTCGCCGGTTCTGCACATCAAACGTACTGTGGAGTGGCGAAAACACCAGAAAACATGTTTCTCGCATTAAATAGCTCGAATAGAGCGATCTCGATGATTCGGCATACTTCTGACAGAACACTCAACAAGATTATCGTAGAAAATGCATATCTCAGCTTGATACCCGACTAAAGCCAAGATGTCGCCGGTTCTTCATATCAAACGCACTGTGGGGTGGTGAAAACACCAGAAAACGTGTTACTCGCATTAACTAGCTCGATTAGAGCGTTCTGGATGATTCTGCATACTTCTCATAGGTGAAACACAAAGATTATCGCAGAAAATGCATATTTAAGCTGGAAACCCCACGAAAACCAAAATATCGCCGGTTCTGCATATCAAACGCCCTGTGGAGTGATGAAAACACCAGATAACGTGTTTCTCGCATTAAATAGCTCGAATAGAGCGATCTCGATGATTCTGCATCCTTCTGACAGAAGACTCACCAAGATTATCGCAGAAAATGCATATTATAGCTGGAAACCCCACGAAAACCAAGTTATCGGCGGCTCTACATATCAAACGCACTGTGGAGTGGTCAAAACACCAGAAAACTTGTTTTCTCGCATTAAATAGCTCGAAAAGAGCGATCTCGATTATTCTGCATACATCTGACTGAAGTCTCACCAAGATTATCCCAGAAAATGCATATATCAGCTGGAAACCCCACGAAAACCAAGTTATCGCGGGCTCTACATATGAAACGCACTGTGGAGTGGTCAAAACACCAGATAACGTGTTTCCCGCATTAAATAGCTCGAAAAGAGCGATCTCGATGATTCTGCGCACTTCGGACAGAAGTCTCACCAAGATTGCCGCAGAAAATGCATATCTCAGCTTGAAACCCGACGAAATCCAAGATGTCGCCGGTTCTGCATATCAAACGCACAGTGGAGTGTTGAAAACACCAGATAGCGTGTTTCTCGCATTAAATAGCTCGAAACGAACGATCTAGATGATTCTGCATACTTCTGACTGAAGTCTCACCAATATTATCGCTCAAAATGCATATCTAAGCTTGAAACCCGACGAAAACCAAGATGTCGCCGGTTCTACATATCAAACGCACTGTGGAGTGGTCAAAACACCAGAAAACTTGTTTTTTCGCATTAAGTAGCTCGAAACGAGCGATCTAGATGATTCTGCATACTTCTGACTAAAGTCTCACCAAGATTATCGCAGAAAATGCATATCTCGGCTGGAAACCCCACAAAAACCAAGATATCGCCGGTTCTGCATATCAAAAGCCCTGTGGAGTGATGAAAACACCAGATAACGTGTTTCTCGCATTAAATAGCTCGAATAGAGCGATCTCGATGATTCTGCATACTTCTGACAGAAGACTCACCAAGATTATCATAGAAAATGCATATCTCAGCTTGATACCCGACTAAAGCCAAGATGTCGCCGGTTCTGCATATCAAACGCACTGTGGAGTTGTCAAAACACCTGATAACGTGCTTCTCGCATTAAATAGCTCGAAAAGCGCGTTTTCGGAGAATCTGCATACTTCTGACAGATTCTCACCTAGATTATCGTAGAAAATGCATATCTCAGCTTGAAACCCGACCGAAACCAAGATATCTCCGGTTCTGCATGTCAAACGTACTGTGGATAGGTGAATACACCAGAAATGTGTTTCTCGCATTAAATAGCTCGAAAAGAGCGATCTCGATTATTCTGCATACTTCTGACTGAAGTCTCACCAAGATTATCGCAGAAAATGCATATATCAGCTGGAAACCCCACGAAAACCAAGTTATCGCGGGCTCTACATATGAAACGCACTGTGGAGTGGTCAAAACACCAGATAACGTGTTTCCCGCATTAAATAGCTCGAAAAGAGCGATCTCGATGATTCTGCGCACTTCGGACAGAAGTCTCACCAAGATTGCCGCAGAAAATGCATATCTCAGCTTGAAACCCGACGAAATCCAAGATGTCGCCGGTTCTGCATATCAAACGCACAGTGGAGTGTTGAAAACACCAGATAGCGTGTTTCTCGCATTAAATAGCTCGAAACGAACGATCTAGATGATTCTGCATACTTCTGACTGAAGTCTCACCAATATTATCGCACAAAATGCATATCTAAGCTTGAAACCCGACGAAAACCAAGATGTCGCCGGTTCTACATATCAAACGCACTGTGGAGTTGTCAAAACACCTGATAACTTGCTTCTCGTATTAAATAGCTCGAAAAGAGCGATATCGATGATTCTGCATACTTCGGACAGAAGTCTCACCAAGATTGCCGCAGAAAAAGCATACCTCAGAATGAAAACCGACGAAAACCAAGATTTCGACATTTATGCATATCAAACATATTGTGGAGTGATGAAAACACCAGATTACGTGTTTCTCGCATTAAATAGCTCGAATAGAGCGATCTCGATGATTCTGCATACTTCTGACAGAAGACTCACCAAGATTATCGCAGAAAATGCATATTTTAGCTTGATACCCGACTAAAGCCAAGATGTCGCCGGTTCTGCATATCAAACGCGCTGTGGGGTGGTGAAAACACCAGAAAACGTGTTACTCGCATTAACTAGCTCGAAAAGAGCGATCTAGATGATTCTGCATCCTTCTGACACAAGACTCACCAAGATTATCGCAGAAAATGCATATCTCAGCCTCAAACCCCACGAAAATCAAGATGTAGCCGGTTCAGCGTATCAAACGCACTGTGGAGTGGTGAGAACAACCAGATAACGTGTTTCTCGCATTAAATAGCTCGAAAAGCGCGTTTTCGGAGATTCTGCATACTTCTGACAGATTCTCACCAAGATTATCTTAGAAAATGCATATCTCAGCTTGAAACCCGACCGAAACCAAGATATCTCCGGTTCTGCATGTCAAACGTACTGTGGATAGGTGAATACACCAGAAATGTGTTTCTCGCATTAAATAGCTCGAAAAGAGCGATCTCGATTATTCTGCATACTTCTGACTGAAGTCTCACCAAGATTATCGCAGAAAATGCATATATCAGCTGGAAACCCCACGAAAACCAAGTTATCGCGGGCTCTACATATGAAACGCTCTGTGGAGTGGTCAAAACACCAGATAACGTGTTTCCCGCATTAAATAGCTCGAAACGAACGTTCTAGATGATTCTGCATACTTCTGACTGAAGTCTCACCAATATTATCGCACAAAATGCATATCTAAGCTTGATACCCGACTAAAGCCAAGATGTCGCCGGTTCTTCATATCAAACGCACTGTGGGGTGGTGAAAACACCAGAAAACGTGTTACTCGCATTAACTAGCTCGAAAAGAGCGTTCTGGATGATTCTGCATACTTCTGATTGATGGAACACCAAGATTATCGCAGAAAATGCATATATCAGCTGGAAACCCCACGAAAACCAAGTTATCGGCGGATCTACATATCAAACGCACTGTGGATTGGTCAAAACACCAGATAACGTGTTTCTCGCATTAAACAGCTCGAAACGAGCGATCTAGATGATTCTGCATACTTCTGACTGAAGTCTCACCAACATTATCGCAGAAAATGCATATCTCAGCTTGTAACCTCACGAAAATCAATATGTCGCCGGTTCTGCACATCAAACGTACTGTGGAGTGGCGAAAACACCAGAAAACATGTTTCTCGCATTAAATAGCTCGAATAGAGCGATCTCGATGATTCGGCATACTTCTGACAGAAGACTCACCAAGATTATCGTAGAAAATGCATATCTCAGCTTGATACCCGACTAAAGCCAAGATGTCGCCGGTTCTTCATATCAAACGCACTGTGGGGTGCTGAAAACACCAGAAAACGTGTTACTCGCATTAACTAGCTCGATTAGAGCGTTCTGGATGATTCTGCATACTTCTCATAGATGAAACACAAAGATTATCGCAGAAAATGCATATTTAAGCTAGAAACCCCACGAAAACCAAAATATCGCCGGTTCTGCATATCAAACGCCCTGTGGAGTGATGAAAACACCAGATAACGTGTTTCTCGCATTAAATAGCTCGAATAGAGCGATCTCGATGATTCTGCATCCTTCTGACAGAAGACTCACCAAGATTATCGCAGAAAATGCATATTATAGCTGGAAACCCCACGAAAACCAAGTTATCGGCGGCTCTACATATCAAACGCACTGTGGAGTGGTCAAAACACCAGAAAACTTGTTTTCTCGCATTAAATAGCTCGAAAAGAGCGATCTCGATTATTCTGCATACATCTGACTGAAGTCTCACCAAGATAATCCCAGAAAATGCATATCTCAGCTTGAAACCCGACGAAATCCAAGATGTCGCCGGTTCTGCATATCAAACGCACAGTGGAGTGTTGAAAACACCAGATAGCGTGTTTCTCGCATTAAATAGCTCGAAACGAACGATCTAGATGATTCTGCATACTTCTGACTAAAGTCTCACCAAGATTATCGCAGAAAATGCATATCTCGGCTGGAAACCCCACAAAAACCAAGATATCGCCGGTTCTGCATATCAAAAGCCCTGTGGAGTGATGAAAACAACAGATAACGTGTTTCTCGCATTAAATAGCTCGAATAGAGCGATCTCGATGATTCTGCATACTTCTGACAGAAGACTCACCAAGATTATCATAGAAAATGCATATCTCAGCTTGATACCCGACTAAAGCCAAGATGTCGCCGGTTCTGCATATCAAACGCACTGTGGAGTGGTGAAAACCCCAGAAAACGTGTTTCGCGCATTAAGTAGCTCGAAAAGAGCGTTCTCGAAGATTCTGCATACTTCTGACAGAAGCCTCACCAAGATTATCGCAGAAAATGCATATCTCAGCTTGAAACCCCACGAAAACCAAGATATCTACTGTTCTGCATATCAAACGCACTGTGGAGTGCTGAAAACAACCAGATAACGTGTTTCTCGCATTAAATAGCTCGAAAAGCGCGTTTTCGGAGATTCTGCATACTTCTGACAGATTCTCACCAAGATTATCGTAGAAAATGCATATCTCAGCTTGAAACCCGACCGAAACCAAGATATCTCCGGTTCTGCATGTCAAACGTACTGTGGATAGGTGAATACACCAGAAATGTGTTTCTCGCATTAAATAGCTCGAAAAGAGCGATCTCGATTATTCTGCATACTTCTGACTGAAGTCTCACCAAGATTATCGCAGAAAATGCATATATCAGCTGGAAACCCCACGAAAACCAAGTTATCGCGGGCTCTACATATGAAACGCTCTGTGGAGTGGTCAAAACACCAGATAACGTGTTTCCCGCATTAAATAGCTCGAAAAGAGCGATCTCGATGATTCTGCGCACTTCGTACAGAAGTCTCACCAAGATTGCCGCAGCAAATGCATATCTCAGCTTGAAACCCGACGAAATGCAAGATGTCGCCGGTTCTGCATATCAAACGCACAGTGGAGTGTTGAAAACACCAGATAGCGTGTTTCTCGCATTAAATAGCTCGAAACGAACGTTCTAGATGATTCTGCATACTTCTGACTGAAGTCTCACCAATATTATCGCACAAAATGCATATCTAAGCTTGAAACCCGACGAAAACCAAGATGTCGCCGGTTCTACATATCAAACGCACTGTGGAGTGGTCAAAACACCAGAAAACTTGTTTTTTCGCATTAAGTAGCTCGAAACGAGCGATCTAGATGATTCTGCATACTTCTGACTAAAGTCTCACCAAGATTATCGCAGAAAATGCATATCTCAGCTGGAAACCCCACGAAAACCAAGATATCGCCGGTTCTGCATATCAAAAGCCCTGTGGAGTGATGAAAACATCAGATAACGTGTTTCTCGCATTAAATAGCTCGAATAGAGCGATCTCGATGATTCTGCATACTTCTGACAGAAGACTCACCAAGATTATCGCAGAAAATGCATATTTTAGCTGGAAACACAACGAAAACCAAGTTATCGGCGGCTCTACATATCAAACGCACTGTGGAGTGGTCAAAACACCAGAAAACTTGTTTTCTCGCATTAAATAGCTCGAAAAGAGCGATCTCGATTATTCTGCATACTTCTGACTGATGTCTCACCAAGATTATCGCAGAAAATGCATATATCAGCTGGAAACCCCACGAAAACCAAGTTATCGCGGGCTCTACATATGAAACGCACTGTGGAGTGGTCAAAACAGCAGATAACGTGTTTCCCGCATTAAATAGCTCGAAAAGAGCGATCTCGATGATTCTGCGCACTTCGGACAGAAGTCTCACCAAGATTGCCGTAGAAAATGCATACCTCAGCTTGAAACCCGACGAAATCCAAGATGTCGCCGGTTCTGCATATCAAACGCACAGTGGAGTGTTGAAAACACCAGATAGCGTGTTTCTCGCATTAAATAGCTCGAAACGAACGATCTAGATGATTCTGCATACTTCTGACTGAAGTCTCACCAATATTATCGCACAAAACGCATATCTAAGCTTGAAACCCGACGAAAACCAAGATGTCGCCGGTTCTACATATCAAACGAACTGTGGAGTGGTCAAAACACCAGAAAACTTGTTCTTTCGCATTAAGTAGCTCGAAACGAGCGATCTAGATGATTCTGCATACTTCTGGCTAAAGTCTCACCAATTTAATCGCAGAAAATGCATATCTCAGCTGGAAACCCCACAAAAACCAAGATATCGCCGGTTCTGCATATCAAAAGCCCTGTGGAGTGATGAAAACACCAGACAACGTGTTTCTCGCATTAAATAGCTCGAATAGAGCGATCTCGATGATTCTGCATACTTCTTACTGATGTCTCACCAATATTATCGCAGAAAATGCATATCTCAGCTAGAAACCTCACGAAAATCAAGATGTCGCCGGTTTTGCATATCAAACGCACTGTGGAGTAGTGAAAACAACCAGATAACGTGTTTCTCGCATTAAATAGCTCGAATAGAGCGATCTAGATGATTCTGCATATTTCTGACTAAAGTCTCACCAAGATTATCGTAGAAAATGCATATCTCAGCTTGATACCCGACTAAAGCCAAGATGTCGCCGGTTCTTCATATCAAACGCACTGTGGGGTGGTGAAAACACCAGAAAACGTGTTACTCGCATTAACTAGCTCGAAAAGAGCGTTCTGGATGATTCTGCATACTTCTGATTGATGGAACACCAAGATTATCGCAGAAAATGCATATATCAGCTGGAAACCCCACGAAAACCAAGTTATCGGCGGATCTACATATCAAACGCACTGTGGATTGGTCAAAACACCAGATAACGTGTTTCTCGCATTAAACAGCTCGAAACGAGCGATCTAGATGATTCTGCATACTTCTGACTGAAGTCTCACCAACATTATCGCAGAAAATGCATATCTCAGCTTGTAACCTCACGAAAATCAATATGTCGCCGGTTCTGCACATCAAACGTACTGTGGAGTGGCGAAAACACCAGAAAACATGTTTCTCGCATTAAATAGCTCGAATAGAGCGATCTCGATGATTCGGCATACTTCTGACAGAAGACTCACCAAGATTATCGTAGAAAATGCATATCTCAGCTTGATACCCGACTAAAGCCAAGATGTCGCCGGTTCTTCATATCAAACGCACTGTGGGGTGCTGAAAACACCAGAAAACGTGTTACTCGCATTAACTAGCTCGATTAGAGCGTTCTGGATGATTCTGCATACTTCTCATAGATGAAACACAAAGATTATCGCAGAAAATGCATATTATAGCTGGAAACCCCACGAAAACCAAGTTATCGGCGGCTCTACATATCAAACGCACTGTGGAGTGGTCAAAACACCAGAAAACTTGTTTTCTCGCATTAAATAGCTCGAAAAGAGCGATCTCGATTATTCTGCATACATCTGACTGAAGTCTCACCAAGATAATCCCAGAAAATGCATATCTCAGCTTGAAACCCGACGAAATCCAAGATGTCGCCGGTTCTGCATATCAAACGCACAGTGGAGTGTTGAAAACACCAGATAGCGTGTTTCTCTCATTAAATAGCTCGAAACGAACGATCTAGATGATTCTGCATACTTCTGACTGAAGTCTCACCAATATTATCGCTCAAAATGCATATCTAAGCTTGAAACCCGACGAAAACCAAGATGTCGCCTGTTCTACATATCAAACGCACTGTGGAGTGGTCAAAACACCAGAAAACTTGTTTTTTCGCATTAAGCAGCTCGAAACGAGCGATCTAGATGATTCTGCATACTTCTGACTAAAGTCTCACCAAGATTATCGCAGAAAATGCATATCTCGGCTGGAAACCCCACAAAAACCAAGATATCGCCGGTTCTGCATATCAAAAGCCCTGTGGAGTGATGAAAACAACAGATAACGTGTTTCTCGCATTAAATAGCTCGAATAGAGCGATCTCGATGATTCTGCATACTTCTGACAGAAGACTCACCAAGATTATCATAGAAAATGCATATCTCAGCTTGATACCCGACTAAAGCCAAGATGTCGCCGGTTCTGCATATCAAACGCACTGTGGAGTGGTGAAAACCCCAGATAACGTTTTGCTCGCATTAAAGAGCTCGAAAAGAGGGATCTCGATGATTCTGCATACTTCTGACACAAGACTGACCAAGATTATCGCAGAAAATGCATATCTCAGCCTCAAACCCCACGAAAATCAAGATGTAGCCGGTTCAGCATATCAAACGCACTGTGGAGTGGTGAGAACAACCAGATAACGTGTTTCTCGCATTAAATAGCTCGAAAAGCGCGTTTTCGGAGATTCTGCATACTTCTGACAGATTCTCACCAAGATTAACGTAGAAAATGCATATCTCAGCTTGGAACCCGACCGAAACCAAGATATCTCCGGTTCTGCATGTCAAACGTACTGTGGATTGGTGAATACACCAGAAAACGTGTTTCTCGCATTAAATAGCTCGAAAAGAGCGATCTCGATTATTCTGCATACTTCTGACTGAAGTCTCACCATGATTATCGCAGAAAATGCATATCTCAGCTAGAAACCCCACGAAAACCTAGATATCGCCGGTTCTGCATATCACAAGCCCTGTGGAGTGATGAAAACACCAGATAACGTGTTTCTCGCATTAAATAGCTCGAATAGAGCGATCTCGATGATTCTGCATACTTCTGACAGAAGACTCACCAAGATTATCGCAGAAAATGCATATTTTAGCTGGAAACCCCACGAAAACCAAGTTATCGGCGGCTCTACATATCAAACGCACTGTGGAGTGGTCAAAACACCAGATAACGTGTTTCCCGCATTAAATATCTCGAAACGAGCGATCTAGGTGATTCTGCATACTTCTGACAAAAGTCTCACCAAGATTATCGCAGAAAACGCATATCTCAGCTAGAAACCTCACGAAAATCAAGATGTCGCCGGTTCTGCATATCAAACGCACTGTGGAGTAGTGAAAACAACCAGATAACGTGTTTCTCGCATTAAATAGCTCGAATAGAGCGTTCTGGATGATTCTGCATACTTCTCATAGATGAACCACAAAGATTATCGCAGAAAATGCATATTTCAGCTGGAAACCCCACGATAACCAAGTTACCTGTGGAGTGATGAAAACACCAGATAACGTGTTTCTCGCATTAAATAGCTCGAATAGAGCGATCTCGATGATTCTGCATACTTTTGACAGAAGACTCACCAAGATTATCGTAGAAAATGCATTTCTCAGCTTGATACCCGGCGAAAGCCAAGATGTCGCCGATTCTGCATATCAAACGCACTGTGGAGTGGTGAAAACACCAGAAAACGTGTTTCTCGCATTAAACAGCTCGAAAAGAGCGTTCTCGATGATTCTGCATACTTCTGACAGAAGAATCACCAAGATTAACGCAGAAAATGCATGTCTCAGCTTGAACCCCGACCGAAACCAAGATATCTTCGGTACTGCATGTCAAACGTACTGTGGATAGGTGAATACACCAGAAATGTGTTTCTCGCATTCAATAGCTCGAAAAGAGCGATCTCGATTATTCTGCATACTTCTGACTGAAGTCTCACCAAGATTATCGCAGAAAATGCATATCTCTGTTTGAAACCCCACGAAAACCAGGATATCTACTGTTCTGCATATCCAACGAACTGTGGAGTGGTGAAAACACCAGATAACGTGTTTCTCGCATTAAATAGCTCGAAACGAGCGATCTCGATGATTCTGCATACTTCGGACAGAAATCTCACCAAAATTATCGTAAAAAATGCATATCTCAGCTTGAAACCCCACGAAAACCAAGATATCGCTGGATCTGCATATCAAACGCACTGTGGAGTGGTGAAAACAGCGGATAAGTTTTTTCTCGCATTAACTAGCTCGAAACGAGCGATCTCGATGCTTCTGCATACTTCGGACAGAAGTCTCACCAAAATTATCGTAAAAAATGCATATCTCATCTTGAAACCCCACGAAATCCAAGATATCGCTGTGTTCAGCATATCCAACGCACTGTGGAGTGGTGAAAACACCAGATAACGTGTTTCTCGCACTAAATAGCTCGAAACGAGCGATCTCGATGATTCTGCATACTTCGGACAGAAGTCTCAACAAGATTATCGCAGAAAATGCATATCTCAGCTTGAAACACCACGAAAACCAAGATATGTACTGTTCTGCATATCCAACGAACTGTGGAGTGGTGAAACCCCAGAAAACGTGTTTCTCGCATTAAATAGCTCGAAAAGAGCGCTCTCGACGTTTCTGCATACTTCGGACAGAAGTCTCACCAAGATTATCGCAGAAAATGCATATCTCAGCTTGAAACTCCACGAAAGCCAAGATATCGCTGGTTCTGCATATCAAACGAACTGTGGAGTGGTGAAAACCCCAGAAAACGTGTTTCTCGCATTAAATAGCTCGAAAAGAGCGCTCTCGACGTTTCTGCATACTTCGGACAGATGTTTCACCAAGCTTATCGTAGAAAATGCATATCTCAGCTTGAAACCCCACGAAAACCAAGATATCTCCGGTTCTGCATATCCAACGAACTGTGGAGTGGTGAAAACCCCTGAAAACGTGTTCCTCGCATTAAATAGCTCGAAACGAGCGATCTCGATGCTTCTGCATACTTCGGACAGAAGTCTCACCAAAATTATCGTAAAAAATGCATATCTCATCTTGAAACCCCACGAAATCCAAGATATCGCTGTGTTCAGCATATCCAACGCACTGTGGAGTGGTGAAAACACCAGATAACGTGTTTCTCGCATTAGATAGCTCGAAAAGAGCGCTCTCGACGTTTCTGCATACTTCGGACAGATGTTTCACCAAGCTTATCGTAGAAAATGCATATCTCATCTTGAAACCCCACGAAATCCAAGATATCGCTGTGTTCAGCATATCCAACGCACTGTGGAGTGGTGAAAACACCAGATAACGTGTTTCTCGCACTAAATAGCTCGAAACGAGCGATCTCGATGATTCTGCATACTTCGGACAGAAGTCTCAACAAGATTATCGCAGAAAATGCATATCTCAGCTTGAAACCCCACGAAAACCAAGATATGTACTGTTCTGCATATCCAACGAACTGTGGAGTGGTGAAACCCCAGAAAACGTGTTTCTCGCATTAAATAGCTCGAAAAGAGCGCTCTCGACGTTTCTGCATACTTCGGACAGATGTTTCACCAAGCTTATCGTAGAAAATGCATATCTCAGCTTGAAACCCCACGAAAACCAAGATATCTCCGGTTCTGCATATCCAACGAACTGTGGAGTGGTGAAAACCCCTGAAAACGTGTTTCTCGCATTAAATTGCTCGAAAAGAGCGCTCTCGACGTTTCTGCATACTTCGGACAGAAATCTCACCAAAATTATCGTAAAAAATGCATATCTCAGCTTGAAACCCCACGAAAACCAAGATATCGCTGGTTCTGCATATCAAAAGCACTGTGGAGTGCTGAAAACACCAGATAACGTGTTTGTCGCAATAAGTAGCTCGAAAAGAGCGTTCTCGAAGATCCTGCACACTTCTGACAGAAGTCTCACCAAGATAATCGCAGAAAATGCATATCTCAGCTTGAAACTCCACGAAAGCCAAGATATCGCTGGTTCTGCATATCAAACGCACTGTGGAGTGGTGAAAACAGCGGATAAGTTTTTTCTCGCATTAACTAGCTCGAAAAGTGTGATCTCGTTGTTTCAGCATAATTCGGACAGAAGTCTCACCAAGATTATCGCAGAAAATGCATATCTCAGCTTGAAACCCCACGAAAACCAAGATATCGCCGGTTCTGCATATCAAACGCACTGTGGAATGGTGAAAACACCAGATAACGTGTTTCTCGCATTAAATAGCTCGAAACGAGCGATCTCGATGCTTCTGCATACTTCGGACAGAAGTCTCACCAAAATTATCGTAAAAAATGCATATCTCATCTTGAAACCCCACGAAATCCAAGAGATCGCTGTGTTCAGCATATCAAACGCACTGTGGAGTGGTGAAAACCCCAGAAACCGTGTTTCTCGCATTAAATAGCTCGAAAAGATCGCTCTCGACGTTTCTGCACACTTCGGACAGATGTTTCACCAAGCTTATCGTTGAAAATGCATATCTCAGCTTGAAACCCGACGAAAACCAAAATATCTGCGGTTCTGCATATCCAACGCACTTTGGAGTGGTGAAAACACCAGATAACGTGTTTCTCGCACTAAATAGCTCGAAACGAGCGATCTCGATGATTCTGCATACTTCGGACAGAAGTCTCAACAAGATTATCGCAGAAAATGCATATCTCAGCTTGAAACCCCACGAAAACCAAGATATGTACTGTTCTGCATATCCAACGAACTGTGGAGTGGTAAAAACACCAGAAAACGTGTTTCTCGCATTAAATAGCTCGAAAAGAGCGCTCTCGACGTTTCTGCATACTTCGGACAGAAGTCTCACCAAGATTATCGCAGAAAATGCATATCTCATCTTGAAACTCCACGAAAGCCAAGATATCGCTGGTTCTGCATATCAAACGCACTGTGGAGTGGTGAAAACACCAGATAACGTGTTTCTCGCATTAAATAGCTCGAAACGAGCGATCTCGATGCTTCTGCATACTTCGGACAGAAGTCTCACCAAGATTATAGCAGAAAATGCATATCTCAGCTTGAAACCCGACCGAAACCAAGATATCTCCGGTTCTGCATGTCAAACGTACTGTGGGGTGGTGAAAACACCAGAAAACGTGTTTCGTGCATTAAGTAGCTCGAAAAGAGCAATCTAGATGATTCTGCATACTTCTAACTGAAGTGTCACGAATATTATCGCAGAAAATGCATATCTCAGCTCGAAACCTCACGAAAATCAAGATGTTGCCGGTTCTGCATATCAAACGCACTGTGGAGTGGTGAATACAACCAGAGAACGTGTTTCTCGCATTAAATAGCTCGAAAAGGCCGATCCCGATGATTCTGCATACTTCTGACAGAAGTCTCACCAAGATTATCGCAGAAAATGCATATCTCAGCTTGAAACCCCACGAAAACCAAGATATCGCCGGTTCTGCATATCAAACGCACTGTGGAGTGGTGAGAACACCAGATAACGTGTTTCTCGCATTAAATAGCTCGAAAAGGCCTATCCCGATGATTCTGCATACTTCTGACAGAAGTCTCTCCAAGATTATCGTAGAAAATGCATATCTCAGCTTGAACCCCGACGAAATCAAAGATGTCGCCGGTTCTGCATTATCAAACGCACTGTGGAGTGGTGAAAACACCAGATAACCTGTTTCTCGCATTAAATATCTCGAAACGAGCGATCTCGATGATTCTGCATACTTCGGACAGAAGTCTCAACAAGATTATCGCAGAAAATGCATATCTCAGCTTGAAACCCCACGAAAACCACGATATCTACTGTTCTGCTTATCAAACGCACTGTGGAGTGGTGAAAACACCAGATAACGTGTTTCTCGCACTAACTAGCTCGAACAGAGCCATCTCGATGATTCAGCATACTTCGGAAAGAAGTCTCACCAAGATTATCGCAGGAAATGCATATCTCAGCTTGAAACCCCACGAAAACCAAGATATCTCCGGTTCTGCTTATCCAACGAACTGTGGAGTAGTGAAAACCCCAGAAAACGAGTTTCTCGCATTAAATAGCTCGAAAAGAGCGCTCTCGATGTTTCTGCATACTTCGGACAGAAGTCTCACCAAGATTATCGCAGGAAATGCATATCTCAGCTTGAAACCCCACGAAAACCAGGATATCTACTGTTCTGCATATCCAACGAACTGCGGAGTGGTGACAACCCCAGAAAACGTGTTTCTCGCATTAAATAGCTCGAAAAGAGCGCTCTCGACGTTTCTGCATACTCGGACAGAAGTCACACCAATATTATCGTAAAAAATGCATATCTCAGCTTGAAACCCCACGAAAGCCAAGATATCGCTGGATCTGCATATCTAACGCACTGTGGAGTGGTGAAAACACCGGATAAGGTTTTTCTCGCATTAACTAGCTCGAAAAGAGCGATCTCGATGATTCAGCATACTTCGGACAGAAGTCTCACCAAGATTATCGCAGGAAATGCGTATCTCAGCTTGAAATGCCACGAAAACCAAGATATCGCTGGTTCTGCATATCAAACGCACTGTGGTGTGGTGAAAACACCAGATAACGCATTTCTCGCATTAAATAGTTCGAAAAGAGCGATCTAGATGTTTCAGCATACTTCGGACAGAAGTCTCACCAAGATTATCGCAGAAAATGCATATCTCAGCTTGAAACCCCATGAAAACCAAGATATCGCCGGTTCTGCATATCATACGCACTGTGGAGTGGTGAAAACACCAGATAACGTGTTTCTCGCATTGAATAGCTCGATACGAGCGATCTCGATAATTAAGCATACTTCGGACAGAAGTCTCTCGAAGATTATCGTAGAAAATGCATATCTCAGCTTGAAACCCGACCGAAACCAAGATATCTCCGGTTCTGCATGTCAAACGTACTGTGGAGTGGTGAAAACACCAGAAAACGTGTTTCGTGCATTAATTAGCTCGAAAAGAGCGATCTAGATGATTCTGCATACTTCGGACAGAAGTGTCACCAATATTATCGCAGAAAATGCATATCTCAGCTCGAAACCTCACGAAAATCAAGATGATGCCGGTTCTGCATATCAAACGCACTGTGGAGTGGTCAATACAACCAGAGAACGTGTTTCTCGCATGAAATAGCTCGAATAGAGCGATCTCGATGATTCTTCATACTTCGGACAGAAGTCTCACCAAGATTATCGTAAAAAATGCATATCTCAGCTTGAAACCCCACGAAAGCCAAGATATCGCTGGTTCTGCATATCAAACGCTGTGTAGAGTGGTGAAAACACCAGATAACGTGTTTCTCGCACTAACTAGCTCGAAAAGAGCCATCTCGATGATTCAGCATACTTCGGAAAGAAGTCTCACCAAGATTATCGCAGAAAATGCATATCTCAGCTTGAAACCCCACGAAAACCAAGATATCGCCGGTTCTGCATACCAAACGCACTTTGGAGTGGTGAAAACACCAGATAACGTGGTTCTCGCATTAAATAGCTCGAAACGAGCGATCTCGATGATTCTGCATACTTCGGACAGAAATCTCACCAAAATTATCGCAAAAAATGCATATCTCAGCTTGAAACCCCACGAAAACCAAGATATCGCTGTGTTCAGCATATCAAACGCACTGTGGAGTGGTGAAAACATCCTGAAAACGTGTTTCTCGCATTAAATAGCTCGAATAGAGCGATCTCGATGATTCTTCATACTTCGGACAGAAGTCTCACCAAGCTTATCGTAGAAAATGCATATCTCAGCTTGAACCCCGACGAAAACCAAAATATCGCCGGTTCTGCATATCAAACCAACTGTGGAGTGGTGAAAACACCAGATAACGTGTTTCTCGCATTAAATAGCTCGAAAAGAGCGCTCTCGACGTTTCTGCATACGTCGGACAGATGTTTCACCAAGCTTATCGTAGAAAATGCATATCTCAGCTTGAAACCCGACGAAAACCAAAATATCTCCGGTTCTGAATATCCAACGCACTGTGGAGTGGTGAAAACATCCTGAAAACGTGTTTCTCGCATTAAATAGCTCGAATAGAGCGATCTCGATGATTCTTCATACTTCGGACAGAAGTCTCACCAAGATTATCGCAGAAAATGCATATCTCTGCTTGAAACCCCACGAAAACCAGGATATCTACTGCTCTGCATATCCAACGAACTGTGGTGTGGTGAAAACCCCGAAAACGTGTTTCTCGCATTAAATAGCTCGAAAAGAGCGCTCTCGACGTTTCTGCATACTTCGGACAGATGTTTCACCAAGCTTATCGTAGAAAATGCATATCTCAGCTTGAAACCCGACGAAAACCAAAATATCTCCGGTTCTGCATATCCAACGCACTGTGGAGTGGTGAAAACACCAGAAAACGTGTTTCGTGCATTAAGTAGCTCGAAAAGAGCGATCTAGACGATTCTGCATACTTCTGACAAAAGACCCACCAAGATTATCGCAGAAAATGCATATCTCAGCTGGAGACACCACGAAAATCAAGATATCGCCTGTTCTACATATCAAACGCACTGTGGAGTGGTGAAAACAACCAGAGAACGTGTTTCTCGCATTAAATAGCTCGAAAAGAGCGATCTCGATGATTCAGCATCCTTGGGACAGAAGTCTCACCAAGATTATCGCAGGAAATGCATATCTCAGCTTGAAATCCCACGAAAACCAAGATATCGCTGTTTCTGCATATCAAACGCACTGTGGAGTGGTGAAAACACCAGATAACGCGTTTCTCGCATTAAACAGCTCGAAAAGAGCGATCTAGATGATTCAGCATACTTCGGACAGAAGTCTCACCAAGATTATAGCAGGAAATGCATATCTCAGCTTGAAACCTCACGAAAACAAAGATATCTCTGGTTCTGCATATCCAACGAACTGTGGAGTGTTGAAAACCCCAGAAAACGTGTTTCGTGCATTAAGTAGCTCGAAAAGAGCGATCTAGATGATTCTGCATACTTCTGACTGATGTCTCACCAATATTATCGTAGAAAATGCACATCTCAACGTGAAACCCGACGAAAACCAAAATATCGCCGATTCTGCATATCAAACCAACTGTGGAGTGGTGAAAACACCAGATAACGTGTTTCTCGCATTAAATAGCTCGAATCGAGCGATCTCGATGATTCTGCATACTTCGGACAGAAGTCTCAACACGATTATCGCAGAAAATGCATATCTCAGCTTGAAACCCCACGAAAACCACGATATCTACAGTTCTGCTTATCAAACGCACTGTGGAGTGGTGAAAACACCAGATAACGTGTTTCTCGCACTAACTAGCTCGAACAGAGCCATCTCGATGATTCAGCATACTTCGGAAAGAAGTTTCACCAAGATTATCGCAGGAAATGCATATCTCAGCTTGAAACCCCACGAAAACCAAGATATCTCCGGTTCTGCTTATCCAAGGAACTGTGGAGTGGTGAAAACACCAGAAAACGAGTTTCTCGCATTAAATAGCTCGAAAAGAGCGCTCTCGATGTTTCTGCATACTTCGGACAGAAGTCTCACCAAGATTATCGCAGGAAATGCATATCTCAGCTTGAAACCCCACGAAAACCAGGATATCTACTGTTCTGCATATCCAACGAACTGCGGAGTGGTGACAACCCCACAAAACGTGTTTCTCGCATTAAATAGCTCGAAAAGAGCGCTCTCGACGTTTCTGCATACTTCGGACAGAAGTCACACCAATATTATCGTATAAATGCATATCTCAGCTTGAAACCCCACGAAAGCCAAGATATCGCTGGATCTGCATATCTATCGCACTGTGGAGTGGTGAAAACACCGGATAAGGTTTTTCTCGCATTAACTAGCTCGAAAAGAGCGATCTCGATGATTCAGCATACTTCGGACAGAAGTCTCACCAAGATTATCGCAGGAAATGCGTATCTCAGCTTGAAATGCCACGAAAACCAAGATATCGCTGGTTCTGCATATCAAACGCACTGTGGTGTGGTGAAAACACCAGATAACGCATTTCTCGCATTAAATAGTTCGAAAAGAGCGATCTAGATGTTTCAGCATACTTCGGACAGAAGTCTCACCAAGATTATCGCAGAAAATGCATATCTCAGCTTGAAACCCCATGAAAACCAAGATATCGCCGGTTCTGCATATCATACGCACTGTGGAGTGGTGAAAACACCAGATAACGTGTTTCTCGCATTGAATAGCTCCATACGAGCGATCTCGATAATTAAGCATACTTCGGACAGAAGTCTCACCAAGATTATCGTAGAAAATGCATATCTCAGCTTGAAACCCGACCGAAACCAAGATATCTCCGGTTCTGCATGTCAAACGTACTGTGGAGTGGTGAAAACACCAGAAAACGTGTTTCGTGCATTAATTAGCTCGAAAAGAGCGATCTAGATGATTCTGCATACTTCGGACAGAAGTCTGAACACGATTATCGCAGAAAATGCATATCTCAGCTTGAAACCCCACGAAAACCAAGATATCTACTGTTCTGCATATCAAACCAACTGTGGAGTGGTGAAAACACAAGATAACGTGTTTCTCGCATTAAATAGCTCGAAACGTGCGATCTCGATGATTCTGCATACTTCTAACAGAAGTCTCACCAAGATTATCGCAGAAAATGCATATCTCTGCTTGAAACCCCACGAAAACCAGGATATCTACTGTTCTGCATATCTAACGCACTGTGGAGTGGTGAAAACACCGGATAAGGTTTTTCTCGCATTAACTAGCTCGAAAAGAGCGATCTCGATGATTCAGCATACTTCGGACAGAAGTCTCACCAAGATTATCGCAGGAAATGCGTATCTCAGCTTGAAATGCCACGAAAACCAAGATATCGCTGGTTCTGCATATCAAACTCACTGTGGTGTGGTGAAAACTCCAGATAACGCATTTCTCGCATTAAATAGTTCGAAAAGAGCGATCTAGATGTTTCAGCATACTTCGGACAGAAGTCTCACCAAGATTATCGCAGAAAATGCATATCTCAGCTTGAAACACCATGAAAACCAAGATATCGCCGGTTCTGCATATCATACGCACTGTGGAGTGGTGAAAACACCGGATAAGGTTTTTCTCGCATTAACTAGCTCGAAAAGAGCGATCTCGATGATTCAGCATACTTCGGACAGAAGTCTCACCAAGATTATCGCAGGAAATGCGTATCTCAGCTTGAAACCCGACCGAAACCAAGATATCGCCGGTTCTGCATATCAAACGCACTGTGGAGTGGTGAAAACACCCTGAAAACGTGTTTCTCGCATGAAATAGCTCGAATAGAGCGATCTCGATGATTCTTCATACTTCGGACAGAAGTCTCACCAAGATTATCGTAAAAAATGCATATCTCAGCTTGAAACCCCACGAAAGCCAAGATATCGCTGGTTCTGCATATCAAACGCAGTGTGGAGTGGTGAAAACACCAGATAACTTGTTTCTCGCACTAACTAGCTCGAAAAGAGCCATCTCGATGATTCAGCATACTTCGGAAAGAAGTCTCACCAAGATTATCGCAGAAAATGCATATCTCAGCTTGAAACCCCACGAAAACCAAGATATCGCCGGTTCTGCATATCAAACGCACTGTGGAGTGGTGAAAACACCAGATAACGTGGTTCTCGCATTAAATAGCTCGAAACGAGCGATCTCGATGATACTGCATACTTCGGACAGAAATCTCACCTAAATTATCGCAAAAAATGCATATCTCAGCATGAAACCCCACGAAAACCAAGATATCGCTGTGTTCAGCATATCAAACGCACTGTGGAGTGGTGAAAACATCCTGAAAACGTGTTTCTCGCATTAAATAGCTCGAATAGAGCGATCTCGATGATTCTTCATACTTCGGACAGAAGTCTCACCAAGCTTATCGTAGAAAATGCATATCTCAGCTTGAACCCCGACGAAAACCAAAATATCGCCGGTTCTGCATATCAAACCAACTGTGGAGTGGTGAAAACACCAGATAACGTGTTTCTCGCATTAAATAGCTCGAAACGTGCGATCTCGATGATTCTGCATACTTCTAACAGAAGTCTCACCAAGATTATCGCAGAAAATGCATATCTCTGCTTGAAACCCCACGAAAACCAGGATATCTACTGCTCTGCATATCCAACGAACTGTGGAGTGGTGAAAACCCCAGAAAACGTGTTTCTCGCATTAAATAGCTCGAAAAGAGCGCTCTCGACGTTTCTGCATACTTCGGACAGATGTTTCACCAAGCTTATCGTAGAAAATGCATATCTCAGCTTGAAACCCGACGAAAACCAAAATATCTCCGGTTCTGCATATCCAACGCACTGTGGAGTGGTGAAAACACCAGAAAACGTGTTTCGTGCATTAAGTAGCTCGAAAAGAGCGATCTAGACGATTGTGCATACTTCTGACAAAAGACCCACCAAGATTATCGCAGAAAATGCATATCTCAGCTGGAGACACCACGAAAATCAAGATATCGCCTGTTCTACATATCAAACGCACTGTGGAGTGGTGAAAACAACCAGAGAACGTGTTTCTCGCATTAAATAGCTCGAAAAGAGCGATCTCGATGATTCAGCATCCTTGGGACAGAAGTCTCACCAAGATTATCGCAGGAAATGCATATCTCAGCTTGAAACCCCACGAAAACCAAGATATCGCTGTTTCTGCATATCAAACGCACTGTGGAGTGGTGAAAACACCAGATAACGTGTTTCTCGCACTAACTAGCTCGAACAGAGCCATCTCGATGATTCAGCATACTTCGGAAAGAAGTCTCACCAAGATTATCGCAGGAAATGCATATCTCAGCTTGAAACCCCACGAAAACCAAGATATCTCCGGTTCTGCTTATCCAACGAACTGTGGAGTGGTGAAAACCCCAGAAAACGAGTTTCTCGCATTAAATAGCTCGAAAAGAGCGCTCTCGATGTTTCTGCATACTTCGGACAGAAGTCTCACCAAGATTATCGCAGGAAATGCATATCTCAGCTTGAAACCCCACGAAAACCAGGATATCTACTGTTCTGCATATCCAACGAACTGCGGAGTGGTGACAACCGTAGAAAACGTGTTTCTCGCATTAAATAGCTCGAAAAGAGCGCTCTCGACGTTTCTGCATACTTCGGACAGAAGTCACACCAATATTATCGTAAAAAATGCATATCTCAGCTTGAAACCCCACGAAAGCCAAGATATCGCTGGATCTGCATATCTAACGCACTGTGGAGTGGTGAAAACACCGGATAAGGTTTTTCTCGCATTAACTAGCTCGAAAAGAGCGATCTCCATGATTCAGCATACTTCGGACAGAAGTCTCACCAAGATTATCGCAGGAAATGCGTATCTCAGCTTGAAATGCCACGAAAACCAAGATATCGCTGGTTCTGCATATCAAACGCACTGTGGTGTGGTGAAAACACCAGATAACGCATTTCTCGCATTAAATAGTTCGAAAAGAGCGATCTAGATGTTTCAGCATACTTCGGACAGAAGTCTCACCAAGATTATCGCAGAAAATGCATATCTCAGCTTGAAACCCGACCGAAACCAAGATATCTCCGGTTCTGCATGTCAAACGTACTGTGGAGTGGTGAAAACACCAGAAAACGTGTTTCGTGCATTAATTAGCTCGAAAAGAGCGATCTAGATGATTCTGCATACTTCGGACAGAAGTCTCAACACGATTATCGCAGAAAATGCATATCTCAGCTTGAAACCCCACGAAAACCAAGATATCTACTGTTCTGCATATCAAACCAACTGTGGAGTGGTGAAAACACAAGATAACGTGTTTCTCGCATTAAATAGCTCGAAACGTGCGATCTCGATGATTCTGCATACTTCTAACAGAAGTCTCACCAAGATTATCGCAGAAAATGCATATCTCTGCTTGAAACCCCACGAAAACCAGGATATCTACTGTTCTGCATATCTAACGCACTGTGGAGTGGTGAAAACACCGGATAAGGTTTTTCTCGCATTAACTAGCTCGAAAAGAGCGATCTCGATGATTCAGCATACTTCGGACAGAAGTCTCACCAAGATTATCGCAGGAAATGCGTATCTCAGCTTGAAACCCCACGAAAACCAAGATATCGCTGTTTCTGCATATCAAACGCACTGTGGAGTGGTGAAAACACCAGATAACGTGTTTCTCGCATTAAATAGCTCGAAAAGAGCGATCTAGATGATTCAGCATACTTCGGCCAGAAGTCTCACCAAGATTATCGCAGGAAATGCATATCTCAGCTTGAAACCCCACGAAAACCAAGATATCTCCGGTTCTGCATATCCAACGAACTGTGGAGTGTTGAAAACCCCAGAAAACGTGTTTCGTGCATTAAGTAGCTCGAAAAGAGCGATCTAGATGATTCTGCATACTTCTGACTGAAGTCTCACCAATATTATCGTAGAAAATGCACATCTCAGCGTGAAACCCGACGAAAACCAAAATATCGCCGGTTCTGCATATCAAACCAACTGTGGAGTGGTGAAAACACCAGATAACGTGTTTCTCCCATTAAATAACTCGAAACGAGCGATCTCGATGATTCTGCATACTTCGGACAGAAGTCTCAACACGATTATCGCAGAAAATGCATATCTCAGCTGGAGACACCACGAAAATCAAGATATCGCCTGTTCTACATATCAAACGCACTGTGGAGTGGTGAAAACAACCAGAGAACGTGTTTCTCGCATTAAATAGCTCGAAAAGAGCGATCTCGATGATTCAGCATCCTTGGGACAGAAGTCTCACCAAGATTATCGCAGGAAATGCATATCTCAGCTTGAAACCCCACGAAAACCAAGATATCGCTGTTTCTGCATATCAAACGCACTGTGGAGTGGTGAAAACACCAGATAACGTGTTTCTCGCATTAAATAGCTCGAAAAGAGCGATCTAGATGATTCAGCATACTTCGGCCAGAAGTCTCACCAAGATTATAGCAGGAAATGCATATCTCAGCTTGAAACCCCACGAAAACCAAGATATCTCCGGTTCTGCATATCCAACGAACTGTGGAGTGTTGAAAACCCCAGAAAACGTGTTTCGTGCATTAAGTAGCTCGAAAAGAGCGATCTAGATGATTCTGCATACTTCTGACTGAAGTCTCACCAATATTATCGTAGAAAATGCACATCTCAGCGTGAAACCCGACGAAAACCAAAATATCGCCGGTTCTGCATATCAAACCAACTGTGGAGTGGTGAAAACACCAGATAACGTGTTTCTCGCATTAAATAGCTCGAAACGAGCGATCTCGATGATTCTGCATACTTCGGACAGAAGTCTCAACACGATTATCGCAGAAAATGCATATCTCAGCTTGAAACCCCACGAAAACCACGATATCTACTGTTCTGCTTATCAAACGCACTGTGGAGTGGTGAAAACACCAGATAACGTGTTTCTCGCACTAACTAGCTCGAACAGAGCCATCTCGATGATTCAGCATACTTCGGAAAGAAGTCTCACCAAGATTATCGCAGGAAATGCATATCTCAGCTTGAAACCCCACGAAAACCAAGATATCTCCGGTTCTGCATATCCAACGAACTGTGGAGTGGTGAAAACCCCAGAAAACGAGTTTCTCGCATTAAATAGCTCGAAAAGAGCGCTCTCGATGTTTCTGCATACTTCGGACAGAAGTCTCACCAAGATTATCGCAGGAAATGCATATCTCAGCTTGAAACCCCACGAAAACCAGGATATCTACTGTTCTGCATATCCAACGAACTGCGGAGTGGTGACAACCCCAGAAAACGTGTTTCTCGCATTAAATAGCTCGAAAAGAGCGCTCTCGACGTTTCTGCATACTTCGGACAGAAGTCACACCAATATTATCGTAAAAAATGCATATCTCAGCTTGAAACCCCACAAAAGCCAAGATATCGCTGGATCTGCATATCTAACGCACTGTGGTGTGGTGAAAACACCAGATAACGCATTTCTCGCATTAAATAGTTCGAAAAGAGCGATCTAGATGTTTCAGCATACTTCGGACAGAAGTCTCACCAAGATTATCGCAGAAAATGCATATCTCAGCTTGAAACCCCACGAAAACCAAGATATCTACTGTTCTGCATATCAAACCAACAGTGGAGTGGTGAAAACACAAGATAACGTGTTTCTCGCATTAAATAGCTCGAAACGTGCGATCTCGATGATTCTGCATACTTCTAACAGAAGTCTCACCAAGATTATCGCAGAAAATGCATATCTCTGCTTGAAACCCCACGAAAACCAGGATATCTACTGTTCTGCATATCTAACGCACTGTGGTGTGGTGAAAACACCAGATAACGCATTTCTCGCATTAAATAGTTCGAAAAGAGCGATCTAGATGTTTCAGCATACTTCGGACAGAAGTCTCACCAAGATTATCGCAGAAAATGCATATCTCAGCTTGAAACCCGACCGAAACCAAGATATCTCCGGTTCTGCATGTCAAACGTACTGTGGAGTGGTGAAAACACCAGAAAACGTGTTTCGTGCATTAATTAGCTCGAAAAGAGCGATCTAGATGATTCTGCATACTTCGGACAGAAGTCTCAACACGATTATCGCAGAAAATGCATATCTCAGCTTGAAACCCCACGAAAACCAAGATATCTACTGTTCTGCATATCAAACCAACAGTGGAGTGGTGAAAACACAAGATAACGTGTTTCTCGCATTAAATAGCTCGAAACGTGCGATCTCGATGATTCTGCATACTTCTAACAGAAGTCTCACCAAGATTATCGCAGAAAATGCATATCTCTGCTTGAAACCCCACGAAAACCAGGATATCTACTGTTCTGCATATCTAACGCACTGTGGAGTGGTGAAAACACCGGATAAGGTTTTTCTCGCATTAACTAGCTCGAAAAGAGCGATCTCGATGATTCAGCATACTTCGGACAGAAGTCTCACCAAGATTATCGCAGGAAATGCATATCTCAGCTTGAAACCCCACGAAAACCAGGATATCTACTGTTCTGCATATCCAACGAACTGCGGAGTGGTGACAACCCCAGAAAACGTGTTTCTCGCATTAAATAGCTCGAAAAGAGCGATCTAGACGATTGTGCATACTTCTGACAAAAGACCCACCAAGATTATCGCAGAAAATGCATATCTCAGCTGGAGACACCACGAAAATCAAGATATCGCCTGTTCTACATATCAAACGCACTGTGGAGTGGTGAAAACAACCAGAGAACGTGTTTCTCGCATTAAATAGCTCGAAAAGAGCGATCTCGATGATTCAGCATCCTTGGGACAGAAGTCTCACCAAGATTATCGCAGGAAATGCATATCTCAGCTTGAAACCCCACGAAAACCAAGATATCGCTGTTTCTGCATATCAAACGCACTGTGGAGTGGTGAAAACACCAGATAACGTGTTTCTCGCATTAAATAGCTCGAAAAGAGCGATCTAGATGATTCAGCATACTTCGGCCAGAAGTCTCACCAAGATTATCGCAGGAAATGCATATCTCAGCTTGAAACCCCACGAAAACCAAGATATCTCCGGTTCTGCATATCCAACGAACTGTGGAGTGTTGAAAACCCCAGAAAACGTGTTTCGTGCATTAAGTAGCTCGAAAAGAGCGATCTAGATGATTCTGCATACTTCTGACTGAAGTCTCACCAATATTATCGTAGAAAATGCACATCTCAGCGTGAAACCCGACGAAAACCAAAATATCGCCGGTTCTGCATATCAAACCAACTGTGGAGTGGTGAAAACACCAGATAACGTGTTTCTCGCATTAAATAGCTCGAAAAGGGCGATCTCGATGATTCTGCATACTTCTAACAGAAGTCTCGCCAAGATTATCGCAGAAAATGCATATCTCTGCTTGCAACCCCACGAAAACCAGGATATCTACTGTTCTGCATATCCAACGAACTGTGGAGTGGTGAAAACCCCAGAAAACGTGTTTCTCGCATTAAATAGCTCGAAAAGAGCGCTCTCGACGTTTCTGCATACTTCGGACAGATGTTTCACCAAGCTTATCGTAGAAAATGCATATCTCAGCTTGAAACCCCACGAAAACCAAGACATCGCTGTGTTCAGCATATCAAACGCACTGTGGAGTGGTGAAATCACCCTGAAAACGTGTTTCTCGCATGAAATAGCTCGAATAGAGCGATCTCGATGATTCTTCATACTTCGGACAGAAGTCTCACCAAGATTATCGTAAAAAATGCATATCTCAGCTTGAAACCCCACGAAAGCCAAGATATCGCTGGTTCTGCATATCAAACGCAGTGTGGAGTGGTGAAAACACCAGATAACGTGTTTCTCGCACTAACTAGCTCGAAAAGAGCCATCTCGATGATTCAGCATACTTCGGAAAGAAGTCTCACCAAGATTATCGCAGAAAATGCATATCTCAGCTTGAAACCCCACAAAAACCAAGATATCGCCGGTTCTGCATATCAAACGCACTGTGGAGTGGTGAAAACACCAGATAACGTGGTTCTCGCATTAAATAGCTCGAAACGAGCGATCTCGATGATTCTGCATACTTCGGACAGAAATCTCACCAAAATTATCGCAAAAAATGCATATCTCAGCTTGAAACCCCACGAAAAGCAAGATATCGCTGTGTTCAGCATATCAAACGCACTGTGGAGTGGTGAAAACATCCTGAAAACGTGTTTCTCGCATTAAATAGCTCGAATAGAGCGATCTCGATGATTCTTCATACTTCGGACAGAAGTCTCACCAAGCTTATTGTAGAAAATGCATATCTCAGCTTGAACCCCGACGAAAACCAAAATATCGCCGGTTCTGCATATCAAACCAACTGTGGAGTGGTGAAAACACCAGATAACGTGTTTCTCGCATTAAATATCTCGAAACGTGCGATCTCGATGATTCTGCATACTTCTAGCAGAAGTCTCACCAAGATTATCGCAGAAAATGCATATCTCTGCTTGAAACCCCACGAAAACCAGGATATCTACTGCTCTGCATATCCAACGAACTGTGGAGTGGTGAAAACCCCAGAAAACGTGTTTCTCGCATTAAATAGCTCGAAAAGAGCGCTCTCGACGTTTCTGCATACTTCGGACAGATGTTTCACCAAGCTTATCGTAGAAAATGCATATCTCAGCTTGACACCCGACGAAAACCAAAATATCTCCGGTTCTGCATATCCAACGCACTGTGGAGTGGTGAAAACACCAGAAAACGTGTTTCGTGCATTAAGTAGCTCGAAAAGAGCGATCTAGACGATTCTGCATACTTCTGACAAAAGACCCACCAAGATTATCGCAGAAAATGCATATCTCAGCTGGAGACACCACGAAAATCAAGATATCGCCTGTTCTACATATCAAACGCACTGTGGAGTGGTGAAAACAACCAGAGAACGTGTTTCTCGCATTAAATAGCTCGAAACGAGCGATCTCGATAATTCTGCATACTTCGGACAGAAGTCTCAACACGATTATCGCAGAAAATGCATATCTCAGCTTGAAACCCCACGAAAACCACGATATCTGCTGTTCTGCTTATCAAACGCACTGTGGAGTGGTGAAAACACCCTGAAAACGTGTTTCTCGCATTAAATAGCTCGAATAGGGCGATCTCGATGATTCTTCATACTTCGGACAGAAGTCTCACCAAGCTTATCGTAGAAAATGCATATCTCAGCTTGAACCCCGACGAAAACCAAAATATCGCCGGTTCTGCATATCAAACCAACTGTGGAGTGGTGAAAACACCAGATAACGTGGTTCTCGCATTAAATAGCTCGAAACGAGCGATCTCGATGATTCTTCATACTTCGGACAGAAGTCTCACCAAGATTATCGCAGGAAATGCATATCTCAGCTTGAAACCCCACGAAAACCAAGATATCTCCGGTTCTGCATATCCAACGAACTGTGGAGTGGTGAAAACCCCAGAAAACCTGTTTCTCGCATTAAATAGCTCCAAAAGAGCGCTCTCGACGTTTCTGCATACTTCGGACAGATGTTTCACCAAGCTTATCGTAGAAAATGCATATCTGAGGTTGAAACCCGACGAAAATCAAAATACCTGCGGTTCTGCATATACAACGCACTGTGGAGTGGTGAAAACACCAGAAAACGTGTTTCTCGCTCTAACTAGCTCGAAAAGAGCGATCTCGATGATTCTGCATACTTCTAACAGAAGTCTCGCCAAGATTATCGCAGAAAATGCATATCTCTGCTTGAAACCCCACGAAAACCAGGACATCTACTGTTCTGCATATCCAACGAACTGTGGAGTGGTGAAAACCCCAGAAAACGTGTTTCTCGCATTAAATAGCTCGAAAAGAGCGCTCTCGATGTTTCGGCATACTTCGGACAGATGTTTCACCAAGCTTATCGTAGAAAATGCATATCTCAGCTTGAAACCCGACGAAAACCAAAATATCTCCGGTTCTGCATATCCAACGAACTGTGGTGTGTTGAAAACCCCAGAAAACGAGTTTCTCGCATTAAATAGCTCGAAAAGAGCGCTCTCGATGTTTCTGCATACTTCGGACAGATGTTTCACCAAGATTATCGAAGAAAATGCATATCTCAGCTTGAAACCCGACGCAAACCAAAATATCGCCGGTTCTGCATATCAAACCAACTGTGGAGTGGTGAAAACACCAGATAACGTGTTTCTCGCATTAAATAGCTCGAAAAGTGCGATCTCGATGATTCTGCACACTTCTAACAGTAGTCTCGCCAAGATTATCGCAGAAAATGCATATCTCTGCTTGAAACCCCACGAAAACCAGGATATCTACTGTTCTGCATATCCAACGAACTGTGGAGTCGGTGAAAACCCCAGAAAACGTGTTTCTCGCATTAAATAGCTCGAAAAGAGCGCTCTCGACGTTTCTGCATACTTCGGACAGATGTTTCACCAAGCTTATCGTAGAAAATGCATATCTCAGCTTGAAACCCGACGAAAACCAAAATATCTGCGGTTCTGCATATCCAACACACTGTGGAGTGGTGAAAACACCAGATAACGAGTTTCTCGCACTAAATAGCTCGAAACGAGCGATCTCGATGATTCTGCATACTTCGGACAGATGTCTCAACAAGATTATCGCAGAAAATGCATATCTCAGCTTGAAACACCACGAAAACCAAGATATGTACTGTTCTGCATATCCAACGAACTGTGGAGTGGTGAAAACCCCAGAAAACGTGTTTCTCGCATTAAATAGCTCGAAAAGAGCGCTCTCGACGTTTCTGCATACTTCGGACAGAAGTCTCACCAAAATTATCGTAAAAAATGCATATCTCAGCTTGAAACCCGACGAAAACCCAGATATCGCTGTGTTCAGCATATCAACCGCACTGTGGAGTGGTGAAAACCCCAGAAAACGTGTTTCTCGCATTAAATAGCTCGAATGGAGAGATCTCGATGATTCTGCATACTTCGGACAGATGTCTCAACAAGATTATCGCAGAAAATGCATATCTCAGCTTGAAACCCCACGAAAACCAAGATATGTACTGTTCTGCATATCCAACGAACTGTGGAGTGGTGAAAACCCCAGAAAACGTGTTTCTCGCATTAAATAGCTCGAAAAGAGCGCTCTCGACGTTTCTGCATACTTCGGACAGAAGTCTCACCAAAATTATCGTAAAAAATGCATATCTCAGCTTGAAACCCGACGAAAACCAAGATATCGCTGTGTTCAGCATATCAAACGCACTGTGGAGTGGTGAAAACCCCAGAAAACGTGTTTCTCGCATTAAATAGCTCGAATGGAGCGATCTCGATGATTCTTCATACTTCGGACAGAAGTCTCAACAAGATTATCGTAAAAAATGCATATCTCAGCTTGAAACCCCACGAAAGCCAAGATATCGCTGGTTCTGCATATCAAACGCACTGTGGAGTGGTGAAAACACCGGATAACGTGTTTCTCGCATTAAATAGCTCGAATGGAGCGATCTCGATGATTCTTCATACTTCGGACAGAAGTCTCAACAAGATTATCGTAAAAAATGCATATCTCAGCTTGAAACCCCACGAAAGCCAAGATATCGCTGGTTCTGCATATCAAACGCACTGTGGAGTGGTGAAAACACCGGATAACGTGTTTCTCGCATTGATAAGCTCGAAACGGGCGATCTCGATAATTAAGCATACTTCGGACAGAAGTCTCAACAAGATTATCGCAGAAAATGCATATCTCAGCTTGAAACCCCACGAAAACCAAGATATCTACTGTTCTGCATATCAAACGCACTGTGGAGTGGTGAAAACTCCAGCTAACGTGTTTCTCGCTCTAACTAGCTCGAAAAGAGCGATCTCGATGATTCAGCATACTTCGGACAGAAGTCTCACCAAGATTATCGCAGAAAATGCATATCTCTGCTTGAAACCCCACGAAAACCAGGACATCTACTGTTCTGCATATGCAACGAACTGTGGAGTGGTGAAAACCCCAGAAAACGTGTTTCTCGCATTAAATAGATCGAAAAGAGCGATCTCGATGATTCTGCATACTTCTAACAGAAGTCTCGCCAAGATTATCGCAGAAAATGCATATCTCTGCTTGAAACCCCACGAAAACCAGGACATCTACTGTTCTGCATATCCAACGAACTGTGGAGTGGTGAAAACCCCAGAAAACGTGTTTCTCGCATTAAATAGCTCGAAAAGAGCGCTCTCGATGTTTCGGCATACTTCGGACAGATGTTTCACCAAGCTTATCGTAGAAAATGCATATCTCAGCTTGAAACCCGACGAAAACCAAAATATCTCCGGTTCTGCATATCCAACGAACTGTGGTGTGTTGAAAACCCCAGAAAACGAGTTTCTCGCATTAAATAGCTCGAAAAGAGCGCTCTCGATGTTTCTGCATACTTCGGACAGATGTTTCACCAAGATTATCGAAGAAAATGCATATCTCAGCTTGAAACCCGACGAAAACCAAAATATCGCCGGTTCTGCATATCAAACCAACTGTGGAGTGGTGAAAACACCAGATAACGTGTTTCTCGCATTAAATAGCTCGAAAAGTGCGATCTCGATGATTCTGCACACTTCTAACAGTAGTCTCGCCAAGATTATCGCAGAAAATGCATATCTCTGCTTGAAACCCCACGAAAACCAGGATATCTACTGTTCTGCATATCCAACGAACTGTGGAGTCGGTGAAAACCCCAGAAAACGTGTTTCTCGCATTAAATAGCTCGAAACGAGCGATCTCGACGTTTCTGCATACTTCGGACAGAAGTCTCACCAAAATTATCGTAAAAAATGCATATCTCAGCTTGAAACCCGACGAAAACCAAGATATCGCTGTGTTCAGCATATCAACCGCACTGTGGAGTGGTGAAAACACCAGATAACGTGTTTCTCGCATTAAATAGCTCGAATGGAGCGATCTCGATGATTCTTCATACTTCGGACAGAAGTCTCAACAAGATTATCGTAAAAAATGCATATCTCAGCTTGAAACCCCACGAAAGCCAAGATATCGCTGGTTCTGCATATCAAACGCACTGTGGAGTGGTGAAAACACCGGATAACGTGTTTCTCGCATTGATAAGCTCGAAACGGGCGATCTCGATAATTAAGCATACTTCGGACAGAAGTCTCACCAAGATTATCGCAGGAAATGCATATCTCAGCTTGAAACCCCACGAAAACCAGGATATCTACTGTTCTGCATATCCAACGAACTGTGGAGTGGTGAAAACCCCAGAAAACGTGTTTCTCGCATTAAATAGCTCGAAAAGAGCGCTCTCGACGTTTCTGCATACTTCGGACAGATGTTTCACCAAGCTTATCGTAGAAAATGCATATCTCAGCTTGAAACCCGACGAAAACCAAAATATCTCCGGTTCTGTATATCCAACGCATTGTGGAGTGGTAAAAACACCAGATAACGTGTTTCTCGCAATAAATAACTCGAAACGAGCGATCTCGATGATTCTGCATACTTCGGTCAGAAGTCTCAACACGATTATCGCAGAAAATGCATATCTCAGCTTGAAACCCCACGAAAACCAAGATATCTACTGTTCTGCATATCCAACGAACCGTGGAGTGGTGAAAACCCCAGAAAACGTGTTTCTCGCATTAAACAGCTCGAAAAGAGCGCTCTCGATGTTTCGGCATACTTCGGACAGATGTTTCACCAAGCTTATCGTAGAAAATGCATATCTCAGCTTGAAACCCGACGAAAACCAAAATATCTCCGGTATTGCATATCCAACGCACTGTGGCGTGGTGAAACCACCAGATAACGTGTTTCTCGCATTAAATAACTCGAAACGAGTGATCTCGATGATTCTGCATACTTCGGACAGAAGTCTCAACAAGATTATCGCAGAAAATGCATATCTCAGCTTGAAACCCCACGAAAACCAAGATATCTACTGTTCTGCATATCAAACGAACCGTGGAGTGGTGAAAACCCCAGAAAACGTGTTTCTCGCATTAAATAGCTCGAAAAGAGCGCTGTCGACGTTTCTGCATACTTCGGACAGATGTTTCACCAAGCTTATCGTAGAAAATGCATATCTCAGCTTGAAACCCGACGAAAACCAAAATATCTCCGGTTCTGTATATCCAACGCATTGTGGAGTGGTAAAAACACCAGATAACGTGTTTCTCGCAATAAATAACTCGAAACGAGCGATCTCGATGATTCTGCATACTTCGGTCAGAAGTCTCAACACGATTATCGCAGAAAATGCATATCTCAGCTTGAAACCCCACGAAAACCAAGATATCTACTGTTCTGCATATCCAACGAACCGTGGAGTGGTGAAAACCCCAGAAAACGTGTTTCTCGCATTAAACAGCTCGAAAAGAGCGCTCTCGATGTTTCGGCATACTTCGGACAGATGTTTCACCAAGCTTATCGTAGAAAATGCATATCTCAGCTTGAAACCCGACGAAAACCAAAATATCTCCGGTATTGCATATCCAACGCACTGTGGCGTGGTGAAACCACCAGATAACGTGTTTCTCGCATTAAATAACTCGAAACGAGTGATCTCGATGATTCTGCATACTTCGGACAGAAGTCTCAACAAGATTATCGCAGAAAATGCATATCTCAGCTTGAAACCCCACGAAAACCAAGATATCTACTGTTCTGCATATCAAACGAACCGTGGAGTGGTGAAAACCCCAGAAAACGTGTTTCTCGCATTAAACAGCTCGAAAAGAGCGCTCTCGATGTTTCGGCATACTTCGGACAGATGTTTCACCAAGCTTATCGTAGAAAATGCATATCTCAGCTTGAAACCCGACGAAAACCAAAATATCTCCGGTATTGCATATCCAACGCACTGTGGCGTGGTGAAACCACCAGATAACGTGTTTCTCGCATTAAATAACTCGAAACGAGTGATCTCGATGATTCTGCATACTTCGGACAGAAGTCTCAACAAGATTATCGCAGAAAATGCATATCTCAGCTTGAAACCCCACGAAAACCAAGATATCTACTGTTCTGCATATCAAACGCACTGTGGAGTGGTGAAAACACCAGCTAACGTGTTTCTCGCTCTAACTAGCTCGAAAAGAGCGATCTCGATGATTCAGCATACTTCGGACAGAAGTCTCACCAAGATTATCGCAGAAAATGCATATCTCTGCTTGAAACCCCACGAAAACCAGGACATCTACTGTTCTGCATATGCAACGAACTGTGGAGTGGTGCAAACCCCAGAAAACGTGTTTCTCGCATTAAATAGATCGAAAAGAGCGATCTCGATGGTTCTGCATACTTCTAACAGAAGTCTCGCCAAGATTATCGCAGAAAATGCATATCTCCGCTTGAAACCCCACGAAAACCAGGACATCTACTGTTCTGCATATCCAACGAACTGTGGAGTGGTGAAAACCCCAGAAAACGTGTTTCTCGCATTAAATAGCTCGAAAAGAGCGCTCTCGATGTTTCGGCATACTTCGGACAGATGTTTCACCAAGCTTATCGTAGAAAATGCATATCTCAGCTTGAAACCCGACGAAAACCAAAATATCTCCGGTTCTGCATATCCAACGAACTGTGGTGTGTTGAAAACCCCAGAAAACGAGTTTCTCGCATTAAATAGCTCGAAAAGAGCGCTCTCGATGTTTCTGCATACTTCGGACAGATGTTTCACCAAGATTATCGAAGAAAATGCATATCTCAGCTTGAAACCCGACGAAAACCAAAATATCGCCGGTTCTGCATATCAAACCAACTGTGGAGTGGT
Organism: Anthophora plumipes; assembly: GCA_951804975.1. NCBI lineage: Eukaryota > Metazoa > Arthropoda > Insecta > Hymenoptera > Apidae > Anthophora > Anthophora plumipes. The sequence goes on from CATORF010000960.1 coordinate 37,954, forward strand.
GAAAACACCAGATAACGTGTTTCTCGCATTAAATAGCTCGAAAAGTGCGATCTCGATGATTCTGCACACTTCTAACAGTAGTCTCGCCAAGATTATCGCAGAAAATGCATATCTCTGCTTGAAACCCCACGAAAACCAGGATATCTACTGTTCTGCATATCCAACGAACTGTGGAGTGTTGAAAACCCCAGAAAACGTGTTTCTCGCATTAAATAGCTCGAAAAGAGCGCTCTCGACGTTTCTGCATACTTCGGACAGAAGTCTCACCAAAATTATCGTAAAAAATGCATATCTCAGCTTGAAACCCGACGAAAACCAAGATATCGCTCTGTTCAGCATATCAACCGCACTGTGGAGTGGTGAAAACCCCAGAAAACGTGTTTCTCGCATTAAATAGCTCGAATGGAGCGATCTCGATGATTCTTCATACTTCGGACAGAAGTCTCAACAAGATTATCGTAAAAAATGCATATCTCAGCTTGAAACCCCACGAAAGCCAAGATATCGCTGGTTCTGCATATCAAACGCACTGTGGAGTGGTGAAAACACCGGATAACGTGTTTCTCGCATTGAATAGCTCGAAACGGGCGATCTCGATAATTAAGCATACTTCGGACAGAAGTCTCACCAAGATTATCGCAGGAAATGCATATCTCAGCTTGAAACCCCACGAAAACCAAGATATCTCCGGTTCTGCATATTCAACGAACTGTGGAGTGTTGAAAACCCCAGAAAACGAGTTTCTCGCATTAAATAGCTCGAAAAGAGCGCTCTCGATGTTTCTGCATACTTCGGACAGATGTTTCACCAAGATTATCGTAGAAAATGCATATCTCAGCTTGAAACCCGACGAAAACCAAAATATCGCCGGTTCTGCATATCAAACCAACTGTGGAGTGGTGAAAACACCAGATAACGTGTTTCTCGCATTAAATAGCTCGAATAGAGCGATCTCGATGATTCTTCATACTTCGAACAGATGTCTCACCAAGATTATCGCAGAAAATGCATATCTCTGCTTGAAACCCCACGAAAACCAAGATATCTACTGTTCTGCATATCCAACGAACTGTGGAGTGGTGAAAACCCCAGAAAACGTGTTTCTCGAATTAAATAGCTCGAAAAGAGCGCTCTCGATGTTTCGGCATACTTCGGACAGATGTTTCACCAAGCTTATCGTAGAAAATGCATATCTCAGCTTGAAACCCGACGAAAACCAAAATATCTCCGGTTCTGCATATCCAACGAACTGTGGTGTGTTGAAAACCCCAGAAAACGAGTTTCTCGCATTAAATAGCTCGGAAAGAGCGCTCTCGATGTTTCTGCATACTTCGGACAGATGTTTCACCAAGATTATCGAAGAAAATGCATATCTCAGCTTGAAACCCGACGAAAACCAAAATACCTGCGGTTCTGCATATCCAACGCACTGTGGAGTGGTGAAAACACCAGATAACGTGTTCCTCGCATTAAGTAGCTCGAAAAGAGCGATCTAGATGATTCTGCATACTTCGGACAGAAGTCTCAACAAGATTATCGTAAAAAATGCATATCTCAGCTTGAAACCCCACGAAAGCCAAGATATCGCCGGTTCTGCATATCAAACGCACTGTGGAGTGGTGAAAACACCAGATAACGTGGTTCTCGCATTAAATAGCTCGAAACGAGCGATCTCGATGATTCTTCATACTTCGGACAGAAGTCTCAACAAGATTATCGTAAAAAATGCATATCTCAGCTTGAAACCCCACGAAAGCCAAGATATCGCTGGTTCTGCATATCAAACGCACTGTGGAGTGGTGAAAACACCGGATAACGTGATTCTCGCATTGAATATCTCGAAACGAGCGTTCTCGATAATTAAGCATACTTCGGACAGAAGTCTCACCAAGATTATCGCAGGAAATGCATATCTCAGCTTGAAACCCCACGAAAACCAAGATATCTCCGGTTCTGCATATCCAACGAACTGTGGAGTGGTGAAAACCCCAGAAAACCTGTTTCTCGCATTAAATAGCTCCAAAAGAGCGCTCTCGACGTTTCTGCATACTTCGGACAGATGTTTCACCAAGCTTATCGTAGAAAATGCATATCTGAGGTTGAAACCCGACGAAAATCAAAATACCTGCGGTTCTGCATATACAACGCACTGTGGAGTGGTGAAAACACCAGATAACGTGTTCCTCGCATTAAGTAGCTCGAAAAGAGCGATCTAGATGATTCTGCATACTACTGACTGAAGTCTCACCAATATTATAGCAGAAAATGCATATCACAGCTCGAAACCTCACGAAAATCAAGATGTTGCCGGTTCTGCATATCAAACCAACTGTGGAGTGGGGAAAACACCAGATAACGTGTTTCTCGCATTAAATAGCTCGAAAAGTGCGATCTCGATGATTCTGCATACTTCTAACAGAAGTCTCGCCAAGATTATCGCAGAAAATGCATACCTCTGCTTGCAACCCCACGAAAACCAAGATATCTACTGTTCTGCATATCCAACGAACCGTGGAGTGGTGAAAACCCCAGAAAACGTGTTTCTCGCATTAAACAGCTCGAAAAGAGCGCTCTCGATGTTTCGGCATACTTCGGACAGATGTTTCACCAAGCTTATCGTAGAAAATGCATATCTCAGCTTGAAACCCGACGAAAACCAAAATATCTCCGGTATTGCATATCCAACGCACTGTGGCGTGGTGAAAACACCAGATAACGTGTTTCTCGCATTAAATAGCTCGAAACGAGTGATCTCGATGATTCTGCATACTTCGGACAGAAGTCTCAACAAGATTATCGCAGAAAATGCATATCTCAGCTTGAAACCCCACGAAAACCAAGATATCTACTGTTCTGCATATCAAACGCACTGTGGAGTGGTGAAAACACCAGCTAACGTGTTTCTCGCTCTAAATAGCTCGAAAAGAGCGATCTCGATGATTCAGCATACTTCGGACAGAAGTCTCACCAAGATTATCGCAGAAAATGCATATCTCTGCTTGAAACCCCACGAAAACCAGGACATCTACTGTTCTGCATATGCAACGAACTGTGGAGTGGTGAAAACCCCAGAAAACGTGTTTCTCGCATTAAATAGATCGAAAAGAGCGATCTCGATGATTCTGCATACTTCTAACAGAAGTCTCGCCAAGATTATCGCAGAAAATGCATATCTCTGCTTGAAACCCCACGAAAACCAGGACATCTACTGTTCTGCATATCCAACGAACTGTGGAGTGGTGAAAACCCCAGAAAACGTGTTTCTCGCATTAAATAGCTCGAAAAGAGCGCTCTCGATGTTTCGGCATACTTCGGACAGATGTTTCACCAAGCTTATCGTAGAAAATGCATATCTCAGCTTGAAACCCGACGAAAACCAAAATATCTCCGGTTCTGCATATCCAACGAACTGTGGTGTGTTGAAAACCCCAGAAAACGAGTTTCTCGCATTAAATAGCTCGAAAAGAGCGCTCTCGATGTTTCTGCATACTTCGGACAGATGTTTCACCAAGATTATCGAAGAAAATGCATATCTCAGCTTGAAACCCGACGAAAACCAAAATATCGCCGGTTCTGCATATCAAACCAACTGTGGAGTGGTGAAAACACCAGATAACGTGTTTCTCGCATTAAATAGCTCGAAAAGTGCGATCTCGATGATTCTGCACACTTCTAACAGTAGTCTCGCCAAGATTATCGCAGAAAATGCATATCTCTGCTTGAAACCCCACGAAAACCAGGATATCTACTGTTCTGCATATCCAACGAACTGTGGAGTCGGTGAAAACCCCAGAAAACGTGTTTCTCGCATTAAATAGCTCGAAAAGAGCGCTCTCGACGTTTCTGCATACTTCGGACAGAAGTCTCACCAAAATTATCGTAAAAAATGCATATCTCAGCTTGAAACCCGACGAAAACCAAGATATCGCTGTGTTCAGCATATCAACCGCACTGTGGAGTGGTGAAAACACCAGATAACGTGTTTCTCGCATTAAATAGCTAGAATGGAGCGATCTCGATGATTCTTCATACTTCGGACAGAAGTCTCAACAAGATTATCGTAAAAAATGCATATCTCAGCTTGAAACCCCACGAAAGCCAAGATATCGCTGGTTCTGCATATCAAACGCACTGTGGAGTGGTGAAAACACCGGATAACGTGTTTCTCGCATTGATAAGCTCGAAACGGGCGATCTCGATAATTAAGCATACTTCGGACAGAAGTCTCACCAAGATTATCGCAGGAAATGCATATCTCAGCTTGAAACCCCACGAAAACCAGGATATCTACTGTTCTGCATATCCAACGAACTGTGGAGTGGTGAAAACCCCAGAAAACGTGTTTCTCGCATTAAATAGCTCGAAAAGAGCGCTCTCGACGTTTCTGCATACTTCGGACAGATGTTTCACCAAGCTTATCGTAGAAAATGCATATCTCAGCTTGAAACCCGACGAAAACCAAAATATCTCCGGTTCTGTATATCCAACGCATTGTGGAGTGGTAAAAACACCAGATAACGTGTTTCTCTCAATAAATAACTCGAAACGAGCGATCTCGATGATTCTGCATACTTCGGTCAGAAGTCTCAACACGATTATCGCAGAAAATGCATATCTCAGCTTGAAACCCCACGAAAACCAAGATATCTACTGTTCTGCATATCCAACGAACCGTGGAGTGGTGAAAACCCCAGAAAACGTGTTTCTCGCATTAAACAGCTCGAAAAGAGCGCTCTCGATGTTTCGGCATACTTCGGACAGATGTTTCACCAAGCTTATCGTAGAAAATGCATATCTCAGCTTGAAACCCGACGAAAACCAAAATATCTCCGGTATTGCATATCCAACGCACTGTGGCGTGGTGAAACCACCAGATAACGTGTTTCTCGCATTAAATAACTCGAAACGAGTGATCTCGATGATTCTGCATACTTCGGACAGAAGTCTCAACAAGATTATCGCAGAAAATGCATATCTCAGCTTGAAACCCCACGAAAACCAAGATATCTACTGTTCTGCATATCAAACGCACTGTGGAGTGGTGAAAACACCAGCTAACGTGTTTCTCGCTCTAACTAGCTCGAAAAGAGCGATCTCGATGATTCAGCATACTTCGGACAGAAGTCTCACCAAGATTATCGCAGAAAATGCATATCTCTGCTTGAAACCCCACGAAAACCAGGACATCTACTGTTCTGCATATGCAACGAACTGTGGAGTGGTGCAAACCCCAGAAAACGTGTTTCTCGCATTAAATAGATCGAAAAGAGCGATCTCGATGGTTCTGCATACTTCTAACAGAAGTCTCGCCAAGATTATCGCAGAAAATGCATATCTCCGCTTGAAACCCCACGAAAACCAGGACATCTACTGTTCTGCATATCCAACGAACTGTGGAGTGGTGAAAACCCCAGAAAACGTGTTTCTCGCATTAAATAGCTCGAAAAGAGCGCTCTCGATGTTTCGGCATACTTCGGACAGATGTTTCACCAAGCTTATCGTAGAAAATGCATATCTCAGCTTGAAACCCGACGAAAACCAAAATATCTCCGGTTCTGCATATCCAACGAACTGTGGTGTGTTGAAAACCCCAGAAAACGAGTTTCTCGCATTAAATAGCTCGAAAAGAGCGCTCTCGATGTTTCTGCATACTTCGGACAGATGTTTCACCAAGATTATCGAAGAAAATGCATATCTCAGCTTGAAACCCGACGAAAACCAAAATATCGCCGGTTCTGCATATCAAACCAACTGTGGAGTGGTGAAAACACCAGATAACGTGTTTCTCGCATTAAATAGCTCGAAAAGTGCGATCTCGATGATTCTGCACACTTCTAACAGTAGTCTCGCCAAGATTATCGCAGAAAATGCATATCTCTGCTTGAAACCCCACGAAAACCAGGATATCTACTGTTCTGCATATCCAACGAACTGTGGAGTGTTGAAAACCCCAGAAAACGTGTTTCTCGCATTAAATAGCTCGAAAAGAGCGCTCTCGACGTTTCTGCATACTTCGGACAGAAGTCTCACCAAAATTATCGTAAAAAATGCATATCTCAGCTTGAAACCCGACGAAAACCAAGATATCGCTCTGTTCAGCATATCAACCGCACTGTGGAGTGGTGAAAACCCCAGAAAACGTGTTTCTCGCATTAAATAGCTCGAATGGAGCGATCTCGATGATTCTTCATACTTCGGACAGAAGTCTCAACAAGATTATCGTAAAAAATGCATATCTCAGCTTGAAACCCCACGAAAGCCAAGATATCGCTGGTTCTGCATATCAAACGCACTGTGGAGTGGTGAAAACACCGGATAACGTGTTTCTCGCATTGAATAGCTCGAAACGGGCGATCTCGATAATTAAGCATACTTCGGACAGAAGTCTCACCAAGATTATCGCAGGAAATGCATATCTCAGCTTGAAACCCCACGAAAACCAAGATATCTCCGGTTCTGCATATTCAACGAACTGTGGAGTGTTGAAAACCCCAGAAAACGAGTTTCTCGCATTAAATAGCTCGAAAAGAGCGCTCTCGATGTTTCTGCATACTTCGGACAGATGTTTCACCAAGATTATCGTAGAAAATGCATATCTCAGCTTGAAACCCGACGAAAACCAAAATATCGCCGGTTCTGCATATCAAACCAACTGTGGAGTGGTGAAAACACCAGATAACGTGTTTCTCGCATTAAATAGCTCGAATAGAGCGATCTCGATGATTCTTCATACTTCGAACAGATGTCTCACCAAGATTATCGCAGAAAATGCATATCTCTGCTTGAAACCCCACGAAAACCAAGATATCTACTGTTCTGCATATCCAACGAACTGTGGAGTGGTGAAAACCCCAGAAAACGTGTTTCTCGAATTAAATAGCTCGAAAAGAGCGCTCTCGATGTTTCGGCATACTTCGGACAGATGTTTCACCAAGCTTATCGTAGAAAATGCATATCTCAGCTTGAAACCCGACGAAAACCAAAATATCTCCGGTTCTGCATATCCAACGAACTGTGGTGTGTTGAAAACCCCAGAAAACGAGTTTCTCGCATTAAATAGCTCGGAAAGAGCGCTCTCGATGTTTCTGCATACTTCGGACAGATGTTTCACCAAGATTATCGAAGAAAATGCATATCTCAGCTTGAAACCCGACGAAAACCAAAATACCTGCGGTTCTGCATATCCAACGCACTGTGGAGTGGTGAAAACACCAGATAACGTGTTCCTCGCATTAAGTAGCTCGAAAAGAGCGATCTAGATGATTCTGCATACTTCGGACAGAAGTCTCAACAAGATTATCGTAAAAAATGCATATCTCAGCTTGAAACCCCACGAAAGCCAAGATATCGCCGGTTCTGCATATCAAACGCACTGTGGAGTGGTGAAAACACCAGATAACGTGGTTCTCGCATTAAATAGCTCGAAACGAGCGATCTCGATGATTCTTCATACTTCGGACAGAAGTCTCAACAAGATTATCGTAAAAAATGCATATCTCAGCTTGAAACCCCACGAAAGCCAAGATATCGCTGGTTCTGCATATCAAACGCACTGTGGAGTGGTGAAAACACCGGATAACGTGATTCTCGCATTGAATATCTCGAAACGAGCGTTCTCGATAATTAAGCATACTTCGGACAGAAGTCTCACCAAGATTATCGCAGGAAATGCATATCTCAGCTTGAAACCCCACGAAAACCAAGATATCTCCGGTTCTGCATATCCAACGAACTGTGGAGTGGTGAAAACCCCAGAAAACCTGTTTCTCGCATTAAATAGCTCCAAAAGAGCGCTCTCGACGTTTCTGCATACTTCGGACAGATGTTTCACCAAGCTTATCGTAGAAAATGCATATCTGAGGTTGAAACCCGACGAAAATCAAAATACCTGCGGTTCTGCATATACAACGCACTGTGGAGTGGTGAAAACACCAGATAACGTGTTCCTCGCATTAAGTAGCTCGAAAAGAGCGATCTAGATGATTCTGCATACTACTGACTGAAGTCTCACCAATATTATAGCAGAAAATGCATATCACAGCTCGAAACCTCACGAAAATCAAGATGTTGCCGGTTCTGCATATCAAACCAACTGTGGAGTGGGGAAAACACCAGATAACGTGTTTCTCGCATTAAATAGCTCGAAAAGTGCGATCTCGATGATTCTGCATACTTCTAACAGAAGTCTCGCCAAGATTATCGCAGAAAATGCATACCTCTGCTTGCAACCCCACGAAAACCAAGATATCTACTGTTCTGCATATCCAACGAACCGTGGAGTGGTGAAAACCCCAGAAAACGTGTTTCTCGCATTAAACAGCTCGAAAAGAGCGCTCTCGATGTTTCGGCATACTTCGGACAGATGTTTCACCAAGCTTATCGTAGAAAATGCATATCTCAGCTTGAAACCCGACGAAAACCAAAATATCTCCGGTATTGCATATCCAACGCACTGTGGCGTGGTGAAAACACCAGATAACGTGTTTCTCGCATTAAATAGCTCGAAACGAGTGATCTCGATGATTCTGCATACTTCGGACAGAAGTCTCAACAAGATTATCGCAGAAAATGCATATCTCAGCTTGAAACCCCACGAAAACCAAGATATCTACTGTTCTGCATATCAAACGCACTGTGGAGTGGTGAAAACACCAGCTAACGTGTTTCTCGCTCTAAATAGCTCGAAAAGAGCGATCTCGATGATTCAGCATACTTCGGACAGAAGTCTCACCAAGATTATCGCAGAAAATGCATATCTCTGCTTGAAACCCCACGAAAACCAGGACATCTACTGTTCTGCATATGCAACGAACTGTGGAGTGGTGAAAACCCCAGAAAACGTGTTTCTCGCATTAAATAGATCGAAAAGAGCGATCTCGATGATTCTGCATACTTCTAACAGAAGTCTCGCCAAGATTATCGCAGAAAATGCATATCTCTGCTTGAAACCCCACGAAAACCAGGACATCTACTGTTCTGCATATCCAACGAACTGTGGAGTGGTGAAAACCCCAGAAAACGTGTTTCTCGCATTAAATAGCTCGAAAAGAGCGCTCTCGATGTTTCGGCATACTTCGGACAGATGTTTCACCAAGCTTATCGTAGAAAATGCATATCTCAGCTTGAAACCCGACGAAAACCAAAATATCTCCGGTTCTGCATATCCAACGAACTGTGGTGTGTTGAAAACCCCAGAAAACGAGTTTCTCGCATTAAATAGCTCGAAAAGAGCGCTCTCGATGTTTCTGCATACTTCGGACAGATGTTTCACCAAGATTATCGAAGAAAATGCATATCTCAGCTTGAAACCCGACGAAAACCAAAATATCGCCGGTTCTGCATATCAAACCAACTGTGGAGTGGTGAAAACACCAGATAACGTGTTTCTCGCATTAAATAGCTCGAAAAGTGCGATCTCGATGATTCTGCACACTTCTAACAGTAGTCTCGCCAAGATTATCGCAGAAAATGCATATCTCTGCTTGAAACCCCACGAAAACCAGGATATCTACTGTTCTGCATATCCAACGAACTGTGGAGTGGTGAAAACCCCAGAAAACGTGTTTCTCGCATTAAATAGCTCGAAAAGAGCGCTCTCGACGTTTCTGCATACTTCGGACAGAAGTCTCACCAAAATTATCGTAAAAAATGCATATCTCAGCTTGAAACCCGACGAAAACCAAGATATCGCTCTGTTCAGCATATCAACCGCACTGTGGAGTGGTGAAAACCCCAGAAAACGTGTTTCTCGCATTAAATAGCTCGAATGGAGCGATCTCGATGATTCGTCATACTTCGGACAGAAGTCTCAACAAGATTATCGTAAAAAATGCATATCTCAGCTTGAAACCCCACGAAAGCCAAGATATCGCTGGTTCTGCATATCAAACGCACTGTGGAGTGGTGAAAACACCGGATAACGTGTTTCTCGCATTGAATAGCTCGAAACGGGCGATCTCGATAATTCAGCATACTTCGGAAAGAAGTCTCACCAAGCTTATCGTAGAAAATGCATATCTCAGCTTGAAACCCGACGAAAACCAAAATATCTCCGGTATTGCATATCCAACGCACTGTGGCGTGGTGAAACCACCAGATAACGTGTTTCTCGCATTAAATAACTCGAAACGAGTGATCTCGATGATTCTGCATACTTCGGACAGAAGTCTCAACAAGATTATCGCAGAAAATGCATATCTCAGCTTGAAACCCCACGAAAACCAAGATATCTACTGTTCTGCATATCAAACGCACTGTGGAGTGGTGAAAACACCAGCTAACGTGTTTCTCGCTCTAACTAGCTCGAAAAGAGCGATCTCGATGATTCAACATACTTCGGACAGAAGTCTCACCAAGATTATCGCAGAAAATGCATATCTCTGCTTGAAACCCCACGAAAACCAGGACATCTACTGTTCTGCATATGCAACGAACTGTGGAGTGGTGCAAACCCCAGAAAACGTGTTTCTCGCATTAAATAGACCGAAAAGAGCGATCTCGATGGTTCTGCATACTTCTAACAGAAGTCTCGCCAAGATTATCGCAGAAAATGCATATCTCTGCTTGAAACCCCACGAAAACCAGGACATCTACTGCTCTGCATATCCAACGAACTGTGGAGTGGTGAAAACCCCAGAAAACGTGTTTCTCGCATTAAATAGCTCGAAAAGAGCGCTCTCGATGTTTCGGCATACTTCGGACAGATGTTTCACCAAGCTTATCGTAGAAAATGCATATCTCAGCTTGAAACCCGACGAAAACCAAAATATCTCCGGTTCTGCATATCCAACGAACTGTGGTGTGTTGAAAACCCCAGAAAACGAGTTTCTCGCATTAAATAGCTCGAAAAGAGCGCTCTCGATGTTTCTGCATACTTCGGACAGATGTTTCACCAAGATTATCGAAGAAAATGCATATCTCAGCTTGAAACCCGACGAAAACCAAAATATCGCCGGTTCTGCATATCAAACCAACTGTGGAGTGGTGAAAACACCAGATAACGTGTTTCTCGCATTAAATAGCTCGAAAAGTGCGATCTCGATGATTCTGCACACTTCTAACAGTAGTCTCGCCAAGATTATCGCAGAAAATGCATATCTCTGCTTGAAACCCCACGAAAACCAGGATATCTACTGTTCTGCATATCCAACGAACTGTGGAGTGGTGAAAACCCCAGAAAACGTGTTTCTCGCATTAAATAGCTCGAAAAGAACGCTCTCGACGTTTCTGCATACTTCGGACAGAAGTCTCACCAAAATTATCGTAAAAAATGCATATCTCAGCTTGAAACCCGACGAAAACCAAGATATCGCTCTGTTCAGCATATCAACCGCACTGTGGAGTGGTGAAAACCCCAGAAAACGTGTTTCTCGCATTAAATAGCTCGAATGGAGCGATCTCGATGATTCTTCATACTTCGGACAGAAGTCTCAACAAGATTATCGTAAAAAATGCATATCTCAGCTTGAAACCCCACGAAAGCCAAGATATCGCTGGTTCTGCATATCAAACGCACTGTGGAGTGGTGAAAACACCGGATAACGTGTTTCTCGCATTGAATAGCTCGAAACGGGCGATCTCGATAATTAAGCATACTTCGGACAGAAGTCTCACCAAGATTATCGCAGGAAATGCATATCTCAGCTTGAAACCCCACGAAAACCAAGATATCTCCGGTTCTGCATATCCAACGAACTGTGGAGTGGTGAAAACCCCAGAAAACCTGTTTCTCGCATTAAATAGCTCCAAAAGAGCGCTCTCGACGTTTCTGCATACTTCGGACAGATGTTTCACCAAGCTTATCGTAGAAAATGCATATCTGATCTTGAAACCCGACGAAAATCAAAATACCTGCGGTTCTGCATATCCAACGCACTGTGGAGTGGTGAAAACACCAGATAACGTGTTCCTCGCATTAAGTAGCTCGAAAAGAGCGTTCTAGATGATTCTGCATACTTCTGACTGAAGTCTCACCAATATTATAGCAGAAAATGCATATCACAGCTCGAAACCTCACGAAAATCAAGATGTTGCCGGTTCTGCATATCAAACCAACTGTGGAGTGGTGAAAACACCAGATAACGTGTTTCTCGCATTAAATAGCTCGAAAAGTGCGATCTCGATGATTCTGCATACTTCTAACAGAAGTCTCGCGAAGATTATCGCAGAAAATGCATATCTCTGCTTGAAACCCGACGAAAACCAAAATATCTCCGGTTCTGCATATCCAACGAACTGTGGTGTGTTGAAAACCCCAGAAAACGAGTTTCTCGCATTAAATAGTTCGAAAAGAGCGCTCTCGATGTTTCTGCATACTTCCGACAGATGTTTCACCAAGATTATCGAAGAAAATGCATATCTCAGCTTGAAACCCGACGAAAACCAAAATATCGCCGGTTCTGCATATCAAACCAACTGTGGAGTGGTGAAAACACCAGATAACGTGTTTCTCGCATTAAATAGCTCGAAAAGTGCGATCTCGATGATTCTGCACACTTCTAACAGTAGTCTCGCCAAGATTATCGCAGAAAATGCATATCTCTGCTTGAAACCCCACGAAAACCAGGATATCTACTGTTCTGCATATCCAACGAACTGTGGAGTGGTGAAAACCCCAGAAAACGTGTTTCTCGCATTAAATAGCTCGAATGGAGCGATCTCGATGATTCTTCATACTTCGGACAGAAGTCTCAACAAGATTATCGTAAAAAATGCATATCTCCGCTTGAAACCTCACGAAAACCAAGATATCGCTGTGTTCAGCATATCAAACGCACTGTGGAGTGGTGAAAACCCCAGAAAACGTGTTTCTCGCATTAAATAGCTCGAAAAGAGCGCTCTCGATGTTTCGGCATACTTCGGACAGATGTTTCACCAAGCTTATCGTAGAAAATGCATATCTCAGCTTGAAACCCGACGAAAACCAAAATATCTCCGGTTCTGCATATCCAACGCACTGTGGAGTGGTGAAAACACCAGATAACGTGTTTCTCGCATTAAATAGCTCGAATGAGCTATCTCGATGATTCTGCATACTTCGGACAGAAGTCTCAACAAGATTATCGCAGGAAATGCGTATCTCAGCTTGAGTTGCCACCAAAACCAAGATATCGCTGGTTCTGCATATCAAACGCACTGTGGAGTGGTGAAAACACCAGATAACGTGTTTCTCGCATTAAATAGCTCGAAAAGAGCGATCTAGATGATTCAGCATACTGCGGACAGAAGTCTCACCAAGATTATCGCAGGAAATGCATATCTCAGCTTGAAACCCCACTAAAACCAAGATATCTCCGGTTCTGCATATTCAACGAACTGTGGAGTGTTGAAAACCCCAGAAAACGAGTTTCTCGCATTAAATAGCTCGAAAAGAGCGCTCTCGATGTTTCTGCATACTTCGGACAGATGTTTCACCAAGATTATCGTAGAAAATGCATATCTCAGCTTGAAACCCGACGAAAACCAAAATATCGCCGGTTCTGCATATCAAACCAACTGTGGAGTGGTGAAAACACCAGATAACGTGTTTCTCGCATTAAATAGCTCGAATAGAGCGATCTCGATGATTCTTCATACTTCGAACAGATGTCTCACCAAGATTATCGCAGAAAATGCATATCTCTGCTTGAAACCCCACGAAAACCAAGATATCTACTGTTCTGCATATCCAACGAACTGTGGAGTGGTGAAAACCCCAGAAAACGTGTTTCTCGCATTAAATAGCTCGAAAAGAGCGCTCTCGATGTTTCGGCATACTTCGGATAGATGTTTCACCAAGCTTATCGTAGAAAATGCATATCTCAGCTTGAAACCCGACGAAAACCAAAATATCTCCGGTTCTGCATATCCAACGAACTGTGGTGTGTTGAAAACCCCAGAAAACGAGTTTCTCGCATTAAATAGCTCGAAAAGAGCGCTCTCGATGTTTCTGCATACTTCGGACAGATGTTTCACCAAGATTATCGAAGAAAATGCATATCTCAGCTTGAAACCCGACGAAAACCAAAATATCGCCGGTTCTGCATATCAAACCAACTGTGGAGTGGTGAAAACACCAGATAACGTGTTTCTCGCATTAAATAGCTCGAAAAGTGCGATCTCGATGATTCTGCACACTTCTAACAGTAGTCTCGCCAAGATTATCGCAGAAAATGCATATCTCTGCTTGAAACCCCACGAAAACCAGGATATCTACTGTTCTGCATATCCACCGAACTGTGGAGTGGTGAAAACCCCAGAAAACGTGTTTCTCGCATTAAATAGCTCGAAAAGAGCGATCTCGACGTTTCTGCATACTTCGGACAGATGTTTCACCATGCTTATCGTAGAAAATGCATATCTGAGCTTGAAACCCGACGAAAACCAAAATATCTGCGGTTCTGCATATCCAACACACTGTGGAGTGGTGAAAACACCAGATAACGTGTTTCTCGCACTAAATAGCTCGAAACGAGCGATCTCGATGATTCTGCATACTTCGGACAGATGTCTCAACAAGATTATCGCAGAAAATGCATATCTCAGCTTGAAACCCGACGAAAACCAAGATATCGCTGTGTTCAGCATATCAACCGCACTGTGGAGTGGTGAAAACCCCAGAAAACGTGTTTCTCGCATTAAATAGCTCGAATGGAGCGATCTCGATGATTCTTCATACTTCGGACAGAAGTCTCAACAAGATTATCGTAAAAAATGCATATCTCAGCTTGAAACCCCACGAAAGCCAAGATATCGCTGGTTCTGCATATCAAACGCACTGTGGAGTGGTGAAAACACCGGATAACGTGTTTCTCGCATTGAATAGCTCGAAACGAGCGATCTCGATAATTAAGCATACTTCGGACAGAAGTCTCACCAAGATTATCGCAGGAAATGCATATCTCAGCTTGAAACCCCACGAAAACCAAGATATCTCCGGTTCTGCATATCCAACGAACTGTGGAGTGGTGAATACCCCAGAAAACCTGTTGCTCGCATTAAATAGCTCCAAAAGAGCGCTCTCGACGTTTCTGCATACTTCGGACAGATGTTTCACCAAGCTTATCGTAGAAAATGCATATCTGAGCTTGAAACCCGACGAAAATCAAAATACCTGCGGTTCTGCATATCCAACGCACTGTTGAGTGGTGAAAACACCAGATAACGTGTTCCTCGCATTAAGTAGCTCGAAAAGAGCGATCTAGATGATTCTGCATACTTCTGACTGAAGTCTCACCAATATTATAGCAGAAAATGCATATCACAGCTCGAAACCTCACGAAAATCAAGATGTTGCCGGTTCTGCATATCAAACCAACTGTGGAGTGGTGAAAACACCAGATAACGTGTTTCTCGCATTAAATAGCTCGAAAAGTGCGATCTCGATGATTCTGCATACTTCTAACAGAAGTCTCGCCAAGATTATCGCAGATAATGCATATCTCAGCTTGAAACCCCACGAAAACCAAGATATCTCCGGTTCTGCATATCCAACGAACTGTGGAGTGGTGAATACCCCAGAAAACCTGTTGCTCGCATTAAATAGCTCCAAAAGAGCGCTCTCGACGTTTCTGCATACTTCGGACAGATGTTTCACCAAGCTTATCGTAGAAAATGCATATCTGAGCTTGAAACCCGACGAAAATCAAAATACCTGCGGTTCTGCATATCCAACGCACTGTTGAGTGGTGAAAACACCAGATAACGTGTTCCTCGCATTAAGTAGCTCGAAAAGAGCGATCTAGATGATTCTGCATACTTCTGACTGAAGTCTCACCAATATTATAGCAGAAAATGCATATCACAGCTCGAAACCTCACGAAAATCAAGATGTTGCCGGTTCTGCATATCAAACCAACTGTGGAGTGGTGAAAACACCAGATAACGTGTTTCTCGCATTAAATAGCTCGAAAAGTGCGATCTCGATGATTCTGCATACTTCTAACAGAAGTCTCGCCAAGATTATCGCAGATAATGCATATCTCTGCTTGAAACCCCACGAAAACCAGGATATCTACTGTTCTGCATATCCAACGAACTGTGGAGTGGTGAAAACCCCAGAAAACGTGTTTCTCGCATTAAATAGCTCGAAAAGAGCGCTCTCGACGTTTCTGCATACTTCGGACAGATGTTTCACCAAGCTTATCGTAGAAAATGCATATCTCAGCTTGAAACCCCACGAAAACCAAGATATCTACTGTTCTGCGTATCAAACGCACTGTGGAGTGGTGAAAACACCAGATAACGTGTTTCTCGCACTAACTAGCTCGAAAAGAGCGATCTCGATCATTCAGCATACTTCGGACAGAAGTCTCACCAAGATTATCGCAGAAAATGCATATCTCAGCTTGAAACCCCACGAAAACCAAGATATCGCCGGTTCTGCATATCAAACGCACTGTGGAGTGGTGAAAACACCAGATAACGTGTTTCTCGCATCAAATAGCTCGAAACGACCGATCTCGATGATTCTGCATACTTCGGACAGAAATCTCACCAAAATTATCGTAAAAAATGCATATCTCCGCTTGAAACCCCACGAAAACCAAGATATCGCTGTGTTCAGCATATCAAACGCACTGTGGAGTGGTGAAAACACCCTGAAAACGAGTTTCTCGCATTAAATAGCTCGAATAGAGCGATCTCGATGATTCTTCATACTTCGAACAGATGTCTCACCAAGATTATCGCAGAAAATGCATATCTCTGCTTGAAACCCCACGAAAACCAAGATATCTACTGTTCTGCATATCCATCGAACTGTGGAGTGGTGAAAACCCCAGAAAACGTGTTTCTCGCATTAAATAGCTCGAAAAGAGCGCTCTCGATGTTTCGGCATACTTCGGACAGATGTTTCACCAAGCTTATCGTAGAAAATGCATATCTCAGCTTGAAACCCGACGAAAACCAAAATATCTCTGGTTCTGCATATCCAACGCACTGTGGAGTGGTGAAAACACCAGATAACGTGTTTCTCGCATTAAATAGCTCGAAACGAGCGATCTCGATGATTCTGCATACTTCGGACAGAAGTCTCAACAAGATTATCGCAGGAAATGCGTATCTCAGCTTGAGATGCCACCAAAACCAAGATATCGCTGGTTCTGCATATCAAACGCACTGTGGAGTGGTGAAAACACCAGATAACGTGTTTCTCGCATTAAATAGCTCGAAAAGAGCGATCTAGATGATTCAGCATACTTCTGACAGAAGTCTCACCAAGATTATCGTAGAAAATGCATATCTCAGCTTGATGCCCGACGAAAGCCAAGATGTCGCCGGTTCTGCATATCAAACGCACTGCGGAGTGGTGAAAACACCAGATAACGTTTGTCTCGCATTAAATAGCTCGAAAAGAACGATCTCGAAGATTCTGCATACTTCTGACAGAAGTCTCACCAAGATTATCGTAGAAAATGCATATCTCAGCTTGATGCCCGACGAAAGCCAAGATGTCGGCGGTTCTGCATATCAAACGCACTGTGGAGTGGTGAAAACACCGGATAACGTGTTGCTAGCATTAAATAGCTCGAAAAGAGCGATCTCGAAGATTGTGCATACTTCTGACAGAAGACTCACGAAGATTATCGCTGAAAATGCATATCTCAGATTGAAACCTCACGAAAATCCAAGATGTCGCCGGTTCTGCATATCAAACGCACTGCGGAGTGGTGAAAACACCGGATAACGTGTTTCTCGCAATAAATAGCTCGAAAAGAGCGATCCCGATGATTCTGCATACATCTGACAGAAGACTCACCTAGAGTATCGCAGAAAATGCATATCTCATGTTGAACCCCGACGAAATCCAAGATGTCGCCGGTTCTGCATATCAAACGCACTGCGGAGTGGTGAAAACACCAGATAACGTGTTTCTCGCATTAAATAGCTCGAAAAGAGAGATCCCGATGATTCTGCATACCTCTGACAGAAGACTCACCAAGATTATCGCAGAAAATGCATATCTCAGGTTGAACCCCGACGAAATCCAAGATGTCGCCGGTTCTGCATATCAAACGCACTGCGGAGTGGTGAAAACACCAGATAACGTGTTTCTCGCATTAAATAGCTCGAAAAGAGAGATCCCGATGATTCTGCATACCTCTGACAGAAGACTCACCAAGATTATCGCAGAAAATGCATATCTCAGGTTGAACCCCGACGAAATCCAAGATGTCGCCGGTTCTGCATATCAAACGCACTGCGGAGTGGTGAAACCAACAGATAACGTTTTTCTCGCATTAAATAGCTCGAAAAGCGGGATCTCGATGATTCTGCATACATCTGACGGAAGTCTCACCAAGATTATCGTAAAAAATGCATATCTCAGCTTGAACCCCGACGAAATCCAAGATGTCGCCGGTTCTGCATATCAAACGCACTGCGGAGTGGTGAAAACACCGGATAACGTGTTTCTCGCATTAAATAGCTCGAAAAGAGCGATCCCGATGATTCTGCATACATCTGACAGAACACTCACCAAGATTATCGCAGAAAATGCATATCTCAGGTTGAACCCCGACGAAATCCAAAATGTCGCAGGTTCTGCATATCAAACGCACTGCGGAGTGGTGAAAACACCAGATAACGTGTTTCACGCATTAAATAGCTCGAAAAGAGCGATCTAGGTGATTCTGCATACTTCTGGCAGAAGACTCACCTAGAGTATCGCAGAAAATGCATATCTCAGCTTGAACCCCGACGAAATCCAAGATGTCGCCGGTTCTGCATATCAAACGCACTGCGGAGTGGTGAAAACACCAGATAACGTGTTTCTCGCATTAAATAGCTCGAAAAGAGAGATCCCGATGATTCTGCATACCTCTGACAGAAGACTCACCAAGATTATCGCAGAAAATGCATATCTCAGGTTGAACCCCGACGAAATCCAAGATGTCGCCGGTTCTGCATATCAAACGCACTGCGGAGTGGTGAAAACACCAGATAACGTGTTTCTCGCATTAAATAGCTCGAAAAGAGAGATCCCGATGATTCTGCATACCTCTGACAGAAGACTCACCAAGATTATCGCAGAAAATGCATATCTCAGGTTGAACCCCGACGAAATCCAAGATGTCGCCGGTTCTGCATATCAAACGCACTGCGGAGTGGTGAAACCAACAGATAACGTTTTTCTCGCATTAAATAGCTCGAAAAGCGGGATCTCGATGATTCTGCATACATCTGACGGAAGTCTCACCAAGATTATCGTAAAAAATGCATATCTCAGCTTGAACCCCGACGAAATCCAAGATGTCGCCGGTTCTGCATAACAAACGCACTGCGGAGTGGTGAAAACACCGGATAACGTGTTTCTCGCATTAAATAGCTCGAAAAGAGCGATCCCGATGATTCTGCATACATCTGACAGAACACTCACCAAGATTATCGCAGAAAATGCATATCTCAGGTTGAACCCCGACGAAATCCAAAATGTCGCCGGTTCTGCATATCAAACGCACTGCGGAGTGGTGAACACACCAGATAACGTGTTTCTCGCATTAAATAGCTCGAAAAGAGCGATCTAGGTGATTCTGCATACTTCTGGCAGAAGACTCACCTAGAGTATCGCAGAAAATGCATATCTCAGCTTGAACCCCGACGAAATCCAAGATGTCGCCGGTTCTGCATATCATCCGCACTGTGGAGTGGTGAAAACACCAGATAACGTGTTTCTCGCATTAAATAGCTCGAAAAGAGCGATCTAGGTGATTCTGCATACTTCTGGCAGAAGACGCACCTAGAGTATCGCAGAAAATGCATATCTCAGCTTGAACCCCGACGAAATCCAAGAGGTCGCCGGTTCTGCATATCAAACGCACTGCGGAGTGGTGAAAACACCAGATAACGTTTGTCTCGCAGTAAATAGCTCGAAAAGAGCGATCTCGAAGATTCTGCATACTTCTGACAGAAGTCTCACCAAGATTATCGTAGAAAATGCATATCTCAGCTTGATGCCCGACGAAATCCAAGATGTCGCCGGTTCTGCATATCAAACGCACTGCGGAGTGGTGAAAACACCAGATAACGTGTTTCTCGCGTTAAGTAGTTCGGAACGAGCGATCTTGATGATTCTGTATACTTCTGACTGAAGTCTCACCAGTATTATCGTTGAAAATGCATTTCTCAGCTTGAAACCTCACGAAAATCAAGATGTCGCCGGTTCTGCATAACAGACGCACTGTGGAGTGGTCAATACACCCGATAACGTGTTTCTCGCATTAAATAGCTCGAAAAGAGCGATCTCGATGATTCTGCATTCTTCTGACTGATTCTCACCAAGATTATCGTAGAAAATGCATATTTCAGCTGGAAACCTCACGAAAACGAAGTTATCGGCGGCTCTACATATCAAACGCACTGTGGAGTGGTCAAAACACCAGAAAACTTGTTTTTTCGCATTAAATAGCTCGAAACGAGCGATCTAGATGATTCTGCATACTTCTGACCGAAGTCTCACCAATATTGTCGCAGAAAATGCATATCTCAGCTAGAAACCTCACGAAAATCAAGATGTCGCCGGTTCTGCATATCAAACGCACTGTGGAGTAGTGAAAACAACCAGATAACGTGTTTCTCGCATTATATAGCTCGAAAAGAGCGATCCCGATGATTCTGCATACTTCTGACTGAAGTCTCACCAAGATTATCGCAGAAAATGCATATCTCAGCTTGATACCCGACGAAATCCAAGATGTAGCCGGTTCAGCATATCAAACGCACTTTGGAGTGGTGAGAACAACCAGATAACGTGTTTCTCGCATTAAATAGCTCGAAAAGCGCGTTTTCGCAGATTCTGCATACTTCTGACAGATTCTCACCAAGATTATTGTAGAAAATGCATATCTCAACTTGAAACCCGACCGAAACCAAGATATCTCCGGCTCTACATATCAAACGCACTGTGGAGTGCTCAAAACACCAGAAAACTTGTTTTTTCGCATTAAATAGCTCGAAACGAGCGATCTAGATGATTCTGCATACTTCTGACTGAAGTCTCACCAAGATTGCCGCAGAAAATGCATATCTCCGCTTGAAACCTCACGAAAACCAAGATATCTCCGGCTCTACATATCAAACGCACTGTGGAGTGCACAAAACACCAGAAAACTAGTTTTTTCGCATTAAATAGCTCGAAACGAGCGATCTTGATGATTCTGTATACTTCTGACTGTAGTCTCACCAACATTATCGCAGAAAATGCATATCTCAGCTTGAAACCTCACGAAAATCAAAATGTCGCCGGTTCTGCATATCAAACGCTCTGTGGAGTGGTGAAAACAACCCGATAACGTGTTTCTCGCATTAAATAGCTCGAAAAGAGCGTTCTCGAAGATTCTGCATACTTCTGACAGATTCTCACCAAGATTATCGTAGAAAATGCATATCTCAGCTTGAAACCTCACGAAAACCAAGATATCTCCGGCTCTACATATCAAACGCACTGTGGAGTGCTCAAAACAGCAGAAAACTTGTTTCTTCGCATTAAATAGCTCGAAACGAGCGATCTAGATGATTCTGCATACTTCTGACTGAAGTCTCACCAATATTATCGCAGAAAATGCATATCTCAGCTTGAAATCTCACGAAAATCAAGATGTCGCCGTTTCTGCATATCAAACGCACTGTGGAGTGGTGAAAACAACCAGATAACGTGTTTCTCGCATTAAATAGCTCGAAAAGAGCGATCTCGATGATTCTGAATACTTCGGACAGAAGTCTCACCAAGATTATGGCAGAAAATGCATATCTGAGCTTGAAACCCCACGAAAACCAAGATATCGCTGGTTCTGCATATCAAACGCACTGTGGAGTGGTGAAAACACCAGATAACGTGTTTCTCGCATTAAATAGCTCGAGAAGAGCGATCTCGATGGTTCTGCATACTTCGGACAGAAGTCTCACCAAGATTGCCGCAGAAAATGCATATCTCTGCTTGAAACCTCACGAAAACCAAGATATCTCCGGCTCTGCATATCTAACGCACTGTGGAGTGGTGAAAACACCAGAAAGCGTGTTTCTCGCATTAAATAGCTCGAGAAGAGCGTTCTCGAAGATTCTGCATACTTCTGACAGATTCTCTCCAACATAATCGTAGAAAATGCATATCTCAGCTTGAAACCCCACGAAAACCATGATATCGCCGGTTCTGCATAACAAACGCACTGTGGAGTGGTGAAAACACCAAATAACGTGTTTCTCGCGTAAAATAGCTCGAAAAGTGCGATATCGATGATTCTGCATACTTCGGACAGAAGTCTCACCAAGATTATGGCAGAAAATGCATATCTGAGCTTGAAACCCCACGAAAACCAAGATATCGCTGGTTCTGCATATCAAACGCACTGTGGAGTGGTGAAAACACCAGATAACGTGTTTCTCGCATTAAATAGCTCGAGAAGAGCGATCTCGATGATTCTGCATACTTCGGACAGAAGTCTCACCAAGATTATCGCAGAAAATGCATATCTGAGCTTGAAACCTCACGAAAACCAAGATATCGTCGGTTCTGCATATCATACGCACTGCGGAGTGGTGAAAACACCAGATAACGTGTATCTCGCATTAAATAGCTCGAAACGAGCGATCTCGATGATTAAGCATACTTCGGACAGAAGTCTCACCAAGGTTATCGTAGAAAATGCATATCTGAGCTTGAAACCCCACGAAAACCAAGAGATCGGCGGTTCTACATATCAATCGAACTGTGGAGTGGTCAAAACACCAGAAAACTTGTTTTTTCGCATTAAGTAGCTCGAAACTAGCGATCTAGATGATTCTGCATACTTCTGACTAAAGTCTCACCAAGATTATCGCAGAAAATGCATATCTCAGCTGGAAACCCCACGAAAACCAAGATATCGCCGGTTCTGCATATCAAAAGCCCTGTGGAGTGATGAAAACACCAGATAACGTTTTTCTCGCATTAAATAGCTCGAATAGAGCGATCTCGATGATTCTGCATACTTCTGACAGAAGACTCACCAAGATTATCGCAGAAAATGCATATTTTAGCTGGAAACCCCACGAAAACCAAGTTATCGGCGGCTCTACATATCAAAAGCACTGTGGAGTGGTCAAAACACCAGAAAACTTGTTTCTTCGCATTAAGTAGCTCGAAACGAGCGATCTAGATGATTCTGCATACTTCTTACTGAAGTCTCACCAATATTATCGCAGAAAATGCATATCTCAGCTAGAAACCTCACGAAAATCAAGATGTCGCCGGTTCTGCATATCAAACGCACTGTGGAGTAGTGAAAACAACCAGATAACGTGTTTCTCGCATTAAATAGCTCGAATAGAGCGATCTCGATGATTCTGCATACTTCTGACAGAAGACTCACCAAGATTATCGTAGAGAAAGCATATCTCAGCTTGATACCCGACTAAAACCAAGATGTCGCCGGTTCTTCATATCAAACGCACTGTGGGGTGGTGAAAACACCAGAAAACGTGTTACTCGCATTAACTAGCTCGAAAAGAGCGTTCTGGATGATTCTGCATACTTCTCATAGATGAAACACAAAGATTATCGCAGGAAATGCATATTTCAGCTGGAAACCCCACGAAAACCAAGTTATCGGCGGCTCTACATATCAAAAGCACTGTGGAGTGGTCAAAACACCAGAAAACTTGTTTCTTCGCATTAAGTAGCTCGAAACGAGCGATCTAGATGATTCTGCATACTTCTGACTAAAGTCTCACCAAGATTATGGCAGAAAATGCATATTTAAGCTGGAAACCCCACGAAAACCAAAATATCGCCGGTTCTGCATATCAAACGCCCTGTGGAGTGATGAAAACACCAGATAACGTGTTTCTCGCATTAAATAGCTCGAATAGAGCGATATCGATGATTCTGCATCCTTCTGACAGAAGACTCGCCAAGATTATCGCAGAAAATGCATATTTTAGCTGGAAACGCCACGAAAACCAAGTTATCGGCGGCTCTACATATCAAACGCACTGTGGAGTGGTCAAAACACCAGAAAACTTGTTTTCTCGCATTAAATAGCTCGAAAAGAGCGATCTCGATTATTCTGCATACTTCTGACTGAAGTCTCACCAAGATTATCGCAGAAAATGCATATATCAGCTGGAAACCCCACGAAAACCAAGTTATCGCGGGCTCTACATATGAAACGCACTGTGGAGTGGTCAAAACACCAGATAACGTGTTTCCCGCATTAAATAGCTCGAAAAGAGCGATCTCGATGATTCTGCGCACTTCGGACAGAAGTCTCACCAAGATTGCCGCAGAAAATGCATATCTCAGCTTGAAACCCGACGAAATCCAAGATGTCGCCGGTTCTGCATATCAAACGCACAGTGGAGTGTTGAAAACACCAGATAGCGTGTATCTCGCATTAAATAGCTCGAAACGAACGATCTAGATGATTAAGCATACTTCGGACAGAAGTCTCACCAAGGTTATCGTAGAAAATGCATATCTGAGCTTGAAACCCCACGAAAACCAAGAGATCGGCGGTTCTACATATCAATCGAACTGTGGAGTGGTCAAAACACCAGAAAACTTGTTTTTTCGCATTAAGTAGCTCGAAACTAGCGATCTAGATGATTCTGCATACTTCTGACTAAAGTCTCACCAAGATTATCGCAGAAAATGCATATCTCAGCTGGAAACCCCACGAAAACCAAGATATCGCCGGTTCTGCATATCAAAAGCCCTGTGGAGTGATGAAAACACCAGATAACGTTTTTCTCGCATTAAATAGCTCGAATAGAGCGATCTCGATGATTCTGCATACTTCTGACAGAAGACTCACCAAGATTATCGCAGAAAATGCATATTTTAGCTGGAAACCCCACGAAAACCAAGTTATCGGCGGCTCTACATATCAAAAGCACTGTGGAGTGGTCAAAACACCAGAAAACTTGTTTCTTCGCATTAAGTAGCTCGAAACGAGCGATCTAGATGATTCTGCATACTTCTTACTGAAGTCTCACCAATATTATCGCAGAAAATGCATATCTCAGCTAGAAACCTCACGAAAATCAAGATGTCGCCGGTTCTGCATATCAAACGCACTGTGGAGTAGTGAAAACAACCAGATAACGTGTTTCTCGCATTAAATAGCTCGAATAGAGCGATCTCGATGATTCTGCATACTTCTGACAGAAGACTCACCAAGATTATCGTAGAGAAAGCATATCTCAGCTTGATACCCGACTAAAACCAAGATGTCGCCGGTTCTTCATATCAAACGCACTGTGGGGTGGTGAAAACACCAGAAAACGTGTTACTCGCATTAACTAGCTCGAAAAGAGCGTTCTGGATGATTCTGCATACTTCTCATAGATGAAACACAAAGATTATCGCAGGAAATGCATATTTCAGCTGGAAACCCCACGAAAACCAAGTTATCGGCGGCTCTACATATCAAAAGCACTGTGGAGTGGTCAAAACACCAGAAAACTTGTTTCTTCGCATTAAGTAGCTCGAAACGAGCGATCTAGATGATTCTGCATACTTCTGACTAAAGTCTCACCAAGATTATGGCAGAAAATGCATATTTAAGCTGGAAACCCCACGAAAACCAAAATATCGCCGGTTCTGCATATCAAACGCCCTGTGGAGTGATGAAAACACCAGATAACGTGTTTCTCGCATTAAATAGCTCGAATAGAGCGATATCGATGATTCTGCATCCTTCTGACAGAAGACTCGCCAAGATTATCGCAGAAAATGCATATTTTAGCTGGAAACGCCACGAAAACCAAGTTATCGGCGGCTCTACATATCAAACGCACTGTGGAGTGGTCAAAACACCAGAAAACTTGTTTTCTCGCATTAAATAGCTCGAAAAGAGCGATCTCGATTATTCTGCATACTTCTGACTGAAGTCTCACCAAGATTATCGCAGAAAATGCATATATCAGCTGGAAACCCCACGAAAACCAAGTTATCGCGGGCTCTACATATGAAACGCACTGTGGAGTGGTCAAAACACCAGATAACGTGTTTCCCGCATTAAATAGCTCGAAAAGAGCGATCTCGATGATTCTGCGCACTTCGGACAGAAGTCTCACCAAGATTGCCGCAGAAAATGCATATCTCAGCTTGAAACCCGACGAAATCCAAGATGTCGCCGGTTCTGCATATCAAACGCACAGTGGAGTGTTGAAAACACCAGATAGCGTGTATCTCGCATTAAATAGCTCGAAACGAACGATCTAGATGATTCTGCATACTTCTGACTGAAGTCTCACCAACATTATCGCAGAAAATGCATATCTCAGCTTGAAACCCGACGAAAACCAAGATGTCGCCGGTTCTGCATAAGAAACGCACTGTGGGGTGGTGAAAACACCAGAAAACGTGTTACTCGCATTAACTAGCTCGAAAAGAGCGTTCTGGATGATTCTGCATACTTCTCATAGATGAACCACAAAGATTATCGCAGGAAATGCATATTTCAGCTGGAAACCCCACGAAAACCAAGTTACCTGTGGAGTGATGAAAACACCAGATAACGTGTTTCTCGCATTAAATAGCTCGAATAGAGCGATCTCGATGATTCTGCATACTTCTGACAGAAGACTCACCAAGATTATCGTAGAAAATGCATTTCTCAGCTTGATACCCGACGAAAGCCAAGATGTCGCCGATTCTGCATATCAAACGCACTGTGGAGTGGTGAAAACACCAGAAAATGTGTTACTCGCATTAACTAGCTCGAAAAGAGCGTTCTGAATGATTCTGCATACTTCTCATAGATGAAACACAAAGATTATCGCAAAAAATGCATATATCAGCTGGAAACCCCACGAAAACCAAGTTATCGGCGGCTCTACATATCAAACGCACTGTGGAGTGGCCAAAACACCAGAAAACTTGTGTTTTCGCATTAAATTGCTCGAAAGGAGCGATCTAGATGATTCTTCATACTTCTGACTGAAGTCTCACCAATATTATCGCAGAAAATGCATATCTCAGCTAGAATCCTCACGAAAACCAAGATGTCGCCGGTTCTGCATAAGAAACGCACTGTGGGGTGGTGAAAACACCAGAAAACGTGTTACTCGCATTAACTAGCTCGAAAAGAGCGTTCTGGATGATTCTGCATACTTCTCATAGATGAACCACAAAGATTATCGCAGGAAATGCATATTTCAGCTGGAAACCCCACGAAAACCAAGTTACCTGTGGAGTGATGAAAACACCAGATAACGTGTTTCTCGCATTAAATAGCTCGAATAGAGCGATCTCGATGATTCTGCATACTTCTGACAGAAGACTCACCAAGATTATCGTAGAAAATGCATTTCTCAGCTTGATACCCGACGAAAGCCAAGATGTCGCCGATTCTGCATATCAAACGCACTGTGGAGTGGTGAAAACACCAGAAAACGTGTTACTCGCATTAACTAGCTCGAAAAGAGCGTTCTGAATGATTCTGCATACTTCTCATAGATGAAACACAAAGATTATCGCAAAAAATGCATATATCAGCTGGAAACCCCACGAAAACCAAGTTATCGGCGGCTCTACATATCAAACGCACTGTGGAGTGGCCAAAACACCAGAAAACTTGTGTTTTCGCATTAAATAGCTCGAAAGGAGCGATCTAGATGATTCTTCATACTTCTGACTGAAGTCTCACTAATATTATCGCAGAAAATGCATATCTCAGCTAGAATCCTCACGAAAATCAAGATGTCGCCGGTTCTGCATGTCAAACGTACTGTGGAGTGGTGATAACACCAGATAACGTGTTTCTCGCATTAAACAGCTCGAAAAGAGCGTTCTCGATGATTCTGCATACTTCTGACAGAAGAATCACCAAGATTAACGCAGAAAATGCATGTCTCAGCTTGAACCCCGACCGAAACCAAGATATCTTCGGTTCTGCATGTCAAATGTGCTGTGGAGTTGCGAATACACCAGAAAACGTGTTACTCGCAATAACTAGCTCGAAAAGAGCGTTCTGGATGATTCTGCATACTTCTCATAGATGAAACACAAAGATTATCGCAAAAAATGCATATATCAGCTGGAAACCCCACGAAAACCAAGTTATCGGCGGCTCTACATATCAAACTCACTGTGGAGTGGTCAAAACACCAGATAACGTGTTTCCCGCATTAAATAGCTCGAAAAGGGCGATCTCGATGATTCTGCATACTTCGGACAGAAGTCTCACCAAGATTGCCGCAGAAAATGCAAATCTCAGCTTGAATCCCGACGAAATCCAAGATGTCGCCGGTTCTGCATGTCAAACGTACTGTGGAGTGGTCAATACACCAGAAAACGTGTTTCTCGAATTACATAGCTCGAGAAGAGCGATCTAGATGATTCTGCATACTTCTGACTGAAGTCTCACCAACATTATCGCAGAAAATGCATATCTCAGCTTGAAACCCGACGAAAACCAAGATGTCGCCGGTTCTGCATAAGAAACGCACTGTGGGGTGATGAAAACACCAGAAAACGTGTTACTCGCATTAACTAGCTCGAAAAGAGCGTTCTGGATGATTCTGCATACTTCTCATAGATGAACCACAAAGATTATCGCAGAAAATGCATATTTCAGCTGGAAACCCCACGAAAACCAAGTTACCTGTGGTGTGATGAAAACACCAGATAACGTGTTTCTCGCATTAAATAGCTCGAATAGAGCGATCTCGATGATTCTGCATACTTCTGACAGAAGACTCACCAAGATTATCGTAGAAAATGCATTTCTCAGCTTGATACCCGACGAAAGCCAAGATGTCGCCGATTCTGCATATCAAACGCACTGTGGAGTGGTGAAAACACCAGAAAACGTGTTACTCGCATTAACTAGCTCGAAAAGAGCGTTCTGAATGATTCTGCATACATCTCATAGATGAAACACAAAGATTATCACAAAAAATGCATATATCAGCTGGAAACCCCACGAAAACCAAGTTATCGGCGGCTCTACATATCAAACGCACTGTGGAGTGGCCAAAACACCAGAAAACTTGTGTTTTCGCATTAAATAGCTCGAAAGGAGCGATCTAGATGATTCTGCATACTTCTGACTGAAGTCTCACCAATATTATCGCAGAAAATGCATATCTCAGCTAGAATCCTCACGAAAATCAAGATGTCGCCGGTTCTGCATGTCAAACGTACTGTGGAGTGGTGATAACACCAGATAACGTGTTTCTCGCATTAGACAGCTCGAAAAGAGCGTTCTCGAAGATTCTGCATACTTCTGACAGAAGTATCACCAAGATTATCGATGAAAATGCATATCCCAGCTTGAATCCCGACCGAAACCAAGATATCTTCGGTTCTGCATGTCAAACGTACTGTGGAGTGGCGAATACACCAGAAAACGTGTTTCTCGCATTAAGTAGCCCGAAAAGAGCGTTCTCGATGATTCTGCATACTTCTGACAGAAGAATTACCAAGATTAACGCAGAAAATGCATGTCTCAGCTTGAACCCCGACCGAAACCAAGATATCTTCGGTTCTGCATGTCAAATGTACTGTGGAGTGGCGAATACACCAGAAAACGTGTTACTCGCATTAACTAGCTCGAAAAGAGCGTTCTGAATGATTCTGCATTCTTCTCATAGATGAAACACAAAGATTATCGCAAAAAATGCATATATCAGCTGGAAACCCCACGAAAACCAAGTTATCGGCGGCTCTACATATCAAACGCACTGTGGAGTGGCCAAAACACCAGAAAACTTGTTTTTTCGCATGAAATAGCTCGAAAAGAGGGATCTCGATGATTCTGCATACTTCTGACAGAAGACTCACCAAGCTTATCGCAGAAAATGCATATCTCGGCTGGAAACCCCACGAAAACCAAGATATCGCTGGTCCTGCATAACAGACGCACTGTGGTGTGGTGAAAACACCAGAAAACGTGTTACTCGCATTAACTAGCTCGAAAAGAGCGTTCTGAATGATTCTGCATACTTCTCATATATGAAACACAAAGATTATCGCAGAAAATGCATATCTCAGCTGGAAACACCACGAAAATCAAGATATCTCCGGTTCTGCATGTCAAACGTACTGTGGAGTGGTGAATACACCAGAAAACGAGTTTCTCGCATTAAATAGCTCGAAAAGTGCAATCTAGATGATTCTGCATACTTCTGACAGAAGACTCACCAAGATTATCGCAGAAAATGCATATCTCAGCTTGAAACCTCACGAAAATCAAGATGTCGCCGGTTCTGCATATCAAACGCACTGTGGAGTTGTCAAAACACCTGATAACGTGCTTCTCGTATTAAATAGCTCGAAAAGAGCGATATCGATGATTCTGCATACTTCGGACAGACGTCTCACCAAGATTGCCGCAGAAAAAGCATACCTCAGAATGAAAACCGACGAAAACCAAGATTTCGACATTTCTGCATATCAAACATATTGTGGAGTGATGAAAACACCAGATAACGTGTTTCTCGCATTAAATAGCTCGAATAGAGCGATCTCGATGATTCTGCATACTTCTGACAGAAGACTCACCAAGATTATCGCAGAAAATCCATATTTTAGCTTGATACCCGACTAAAGCCAAGATGTCGCCGGTTCTGCATATCAAACGCACTGTGGGGTGGTGAAAACACCAGAAAACGTGTTACTCGCATTAACTAGCTCGAAAAGAGCGATCTAGATGATTCTGCATACTTCTGACACAAGACTCACCAAGATTATCGCAGAAAATGCATATCTCAGCCTCAAACCCCACGAAAATCAAGGTGCAGCCGGTTCAGCGTATCAAACGCACTGTGGAGTGGTGAGAACAACCAGATAACGTGTTTCTCGCATTAAATAGCCCGAAAAGCGCGTTTTCGGAGATTCTGCATACTTCTGACAGATTCTCACCAAGATTATCGTAGAAAATGCATATCTCAGCTTGAAACCCGACCGAAACCAAGATATCTCCGGTTCTGCATGTCAAACGTACTGTGGATAGGTGAATACACCAGAAATGTGTTTCTCGCATTAAATAGCTCGAAAAGAGCGATCTCGATTATTCTGCATACTTCTGACTGAAGTCTCACCAAGATTATCGCAGAAAATGCATATTTTAGCTTGATACCCGACTAAAGCCAAGATGTCGCCGGTTCTGCATATCAAACGCACTGTGGGGTGGTGAAAACACCAGAAAACGTGTTACTCGCATTAACTAGCTCGAAAAGAGCGATCTAGATGATTCTGCATACTTCTGACACAAGACTCACCAAGATTATCGCAGAAAATGCATATCTCAGCCTCAAACCCCACGAAAATCAAGATGCAGCCGGTTCAGCGTATCAATCGCACTGTGGAGTGGTGAGAACAACCAGATAACGTGTTTCTCGCATTAAATAGCCCGAAAAGCGCGTTTTCGGAGATTCTGCATACTTCTGACAGATTCTCACCAAGATTATCGTAGAAAATGCATATCTCAGCTTGAAACCCGACCGAAACCAAGATATCTCCGGTTCTGCATGTCAAACGTACTGTGGATAGGTGAATACACCAGAAATGTGTTTCTCGCATTAAATAGCTCGAAGAGAGCGATCTCGATTATTCTGCATACTTCTGACTGAAGTCTCACCAAGATTATCGCAGAAAATGCATATATCAGCTGGAAACCCCACGAAAACCAAGTTATCGCGGCCTCTACATATGAAACGCACTGTGGAGTGGTCAAAACACCAAATAACGTGTTTCCCGCATTAAACAGCTCGAAAAGAGCGATCTCGATGATTCTGCGCACTTCGGACAGAAGTCTCACCAAGATTGCCGCAGAAAATGCATATCTCAGCTTGAAACACGACGAAATCCAAGATGTCGCCGGTTCTGCATATCAAACGCACAGTGGAGTGTTGAAAACACCAGATAGCGTGTTTCTCGCATTAAATAGCTCGAAACGAACGATCTAGATGATTCTGCATACTTCTCACTGAAGTCTCACCAATATTATCGCACAAAATGCATATCTAAGCTTGAAACCCGACGAAAACCAAGATGTCGCCGGTTCTACATATCAAACGCACTGTGGAGTGGTCAAAACACCAGAAAACTTGTTTTTTCGCATTAAGTAGCTCGAAACGAGCGATCTACATGATTCTGCATACTTCTGACTAAAGTCTCACCAAGATTATCGCAGAAAATGCATATCTCAGCTGGAAACCCCACGAAAACCAAGATGTCGCTGGTTCTGCATATCAAACGCACTGTGGGGTGGTGAAAACACCAGAAAACGAGTTACTCGCATTAACTAGCACGAAAAGAGCGTTCTGGATGATTCTGCATACTTCTCATAGATGAAACACAAAGATTATCGCAGAAAATGCATATTTAAGCTGGAAACCCCACGAAAACCAAAATATCGCCGGTTCTGCACATCAAACGCCCTGTGGTGTGATGAAAACACCAGATAACGTGTTTCTCGCATTAAATAGCTCGAATAGAGCGATCTCGATGATTCTGCATCCCTCTGACAGAAGACTCACCTGACTAAAGCCGGTTCTTCATATCAAACGCACTGTGGGGTGGTGAAAACACCAGAAAACGAGTTACTCGCATTAACTAGCTCGAAAAGAGCGTTCTGGATGATTCTGCATACTTCTCATAGATGAAACACAAAGATTATCGCAGAAAATGCATATTTAAGCTGGAAACCCCACGAAAACCAAAATATCGCCGGTTCTGCATATCAATCGCCCTGTGGAGTGGTGAGAACAACCAGATAACGTGTTTCTCGCATTAAATAGCTCGAAAAGAGCGATCTCGATTATTCTGCATACTTCTGACTGAAGTCTCACCAAGATTATCTCAGAAAATGCATATCTCAGCTACAAACCCCACCAAAACCAAGATATCGCCGGTTCTGCATTTCAGACGCACTGTGGAGTGGTGAAAAAACCAGAAAACGTGTTTCTCGCATTATGTAGCTCGAAAAGAGCGTTCTCGATGATTCTGCATACTTCTGATCGATGAAACACCAAGATTATCGCAGAAAATGCATATATCAGCTGGAAACACCACGAAAACCAAGTTATCGGCGGATCTACATATCAAACGCACTGTGGAGTGGTCAAAACACCAGATGACGTATTTCCCGCATTAAATAGCTCGAAAAGAGCGATCTCGATGATTCTGCACACTTCGGACAGAAGACTCACCAAGATTATCGCAGAAAAAGCATATTTTAGCTGGAAACCCCACGAAAACCAAGTTATCGGCGGCTCTACATATCAAACGCACTGTGGATTGGTCAAACCACCAGATAACGTGTTTCTCGCATTAAATAGCTCGAAACGAGCGATCTAGATGATTCTGCATACTTCTGACTGAAGTCTCACCAACATTATCGCAGAAAATGCATATCTCAGCTTGTAACCTCACGAAAATCAATATGTCGCCGGTTCTGCACATCAAACGTACTGTGGAGTGGCGAAAACACCAGAAAACGTGTTTCTCGCATCAAATAGCTCGAATAGAGCGATCTCGATGATTCGGCATACTTCTGACAGAAGACTCACCAAGATTATCGTAGAAAATGCATATCTCAGCTTGATACCCGACTAAAGCCAAGATGTCGCCGGTTCTTCATATCAAACGCACTGTGGGGTGGTGAAAACACCAGAAAACGTGTTACTCGCATTAACTAGCTCGATTAGAGCGTTCTGGATGATTCTGCATACTTCTCATAAATGAAACACAAAGATTATCGCAGAAAATGCATATTTAACCTGGAAACCCCACGAAAACCAAAATATCGCCGGTTCTGCATATCAAACGCCCTGTGGAGTGATGAAAACACCAGATAACGTGTTTCTCGCATTAAATCGCTCGAATAGAGCGATCTCGATGATTCTGCATCCTTCTGACAGAAGACTCACCAAGATTATCGCAGAAAATGCATATTTTAGCTGGAAACCCCACGAAAACCAAGTTATCGGCGGATCTACATATCAAACGCACTGTGGAGTGGTAAAAACACCAGAAAACATGTTTTCTCGCATTAAATATCTCGAAAAGAGCGATCTCGATTATTCTGCATACTTCTGACTGAAGTCTCACCAAGATTATCCCAGAAAATGCATATATCAGCTAGAAACCCCACGAAAACCAAGTTATCGCGGGCTCTACATATGAAACGCACTGTGGAGTGGTCAAAACACCAGATAACGTGTTTCCCGCATTAAATAGCTCGAAAAGAGCGATCTCGATGATTCTGCGCACTTCGGTCAGAAGTCTCACCAAGGTTGCCGCAGAAAATGCATATCTCAGCTTGAAACCCGACGAAATCCAAGATGTCGCCGGTTCTGCATATCAAACGTACAGTGGAGTGTTGAAAACACCAGATAGCGTGTTTCTCGCATTAAATAGCTCGAAACGAACGATCTAGATGATTCTGCATACTTCTGACTGAAGTCTCACCAATATTATCGCTCAAAATGCATATCTAAGCTTGAAACCCGACGAAAACCAAGATGTCGCCGGTTCTACATATCAAACGCACTGTGGAGTGGTCAAAACACCAGAAAACTTGTTTTTTCACATTAAGTAGCTCGAAACGATCGATCTAGATGATTCTGCATACTTCTGACTAAAGTCTCACCAAGATTATCGCAGAAAATGCATATCTCGGCTGGAAACCCCACAAAAACCAAGATATCGCCGGTTCTGCATATCAAAAGCCCTGTGGAGTGATGAAAACACCAGATAACGTGTTTCTCGCATTAAATAGCTCGAATAGAGCGATCTCGATGATTCTGCATACTTCTGACAGAAGACTCACCAAGATTATCATAGAAAATGCATATCTCAGCTTGATACCCGACTAAAGCCAAGATGTCGCCGGTTCTGCATATCAAACGCACTGTGGAGTGGTGAAAACCCCAGATACCGTTTTTCTCGCATTAAAGAGCTCGAAAGGAGGGATCTCGATGATTCTGCATACTTCTGACACAAGACTGACCAAGATTATCGCAGAAAATGCATATCTCAGCCTCAAACCCCACGAAAATCAAGATGTAGCCGGTTCAGCATATCAAACGCACTGTGGAGTGGTGAGAACAACCAGATAACGTGTTTCTCGCATTAAATAGCTCGAAAAGCGCGTTTTCGGAGATTCTGCATACTTCTGACAGATTCTCACCAAGATTATCGTAGAAAATGCATATATCAGCTTGGAACCCGACCGAAACCAAGATATCTCCGGTTCTGCATGTCA
The DNA here is from genome assembly GCA_951804975.1 of Anthophora plumipes. Lineage (NCBI taxonomy): Eukaryota > Metazoa > Arthropoda > Insecta > Hymenoptera > Apidae > Anthophora > Anthophora plumipes. The sequence continues at coordinate 73,125 of CATORF010000960.1, forward strand.
AACGTACTGTGGATTGGTGAATACACCAGAAAACGTGTTTCTCGCATTAAATAGCTCGAAAAGAGCGATCTCGATTATTCTGCATACTTCTGACTGAAGTCTCACCATGATTATCGCAGAAAATGCATATCTCAGCTAGAAACCCCACGAAAACCTAGATATCGCCGGTTCTGCATATCAAATGCCCTGTGGAGTGATGAAAACACCAGATAACGTGTTTCTCGCATTAAATAGCTCGAATAGAGCGATCTCGATGATTCTGCATACTTCTGACAGAAGACTCACCAAGATTATCGCAGAAAATGCATATTTCAGCTGGAAACCCCACGAAAACCAAGTTACCTGTGGAGTGATAAACACACCAGATAACGTGTTTCTCGCATTAAATAGCTCGAATAGAGCAATCTCGATGATTCTGCATACTTCTGACAGAAGACTCACCAAGATTATCGTAGAAAATGCAGTTCTCAGCTTGATACCCGACGAAAGCCAAGATGTCGCCGATTCTGCATATCAAACGCACTGTGGAGTGGTGAAAACACTAGATAACGTGTTTCTCGCATTAAACAGCTCGAAAAGAGCGTTCTCGATGATTCTGCATACTTCTGACAGAAGAATCACCAAGATTAACGCAGAAAATGCATGTCTCAGCTTGAACCCCGACCGAAACCAAGATATCTTCGGTTCTGCATGTCAAATGTACTGTGGAGTGGCGAATACACCAGAAAACGTGTTACTCGCATTAACTAGCTCGAAAAGAGCGTTCTGAATGATTCTGCATACTTCTCATAGATGAAACACAAAGATTATCGCAAAAAATGCATATATCAGCTGGAAACCCCACGAAAACCAAGTTATCGGCGGCTCTACATATCAAACGCACTGTGGAGTGGCCAAAACACCAGAAAACTTGTTTTTTCGCATGAAATAGCTCGAAAAGAGCGTTCTGAATGATGCTGCAAACTTCTCATATATGAAACACAAAGATTATCGCAGAAAATGCATATCTCAGCTGGAAACACCACGAAAATCAAGATATCTCCGGTTCTGCATGTCAAACGTACTGTGGAGTGGTGAATACACCAGAAAACGTGTTTCTCGCATTAAATAGCTCGAAAAGTGCAATCTAGATGATTCTGCATACTTCTGACAGAAGTATCACCAAGATTATCGTAGAAAATGCATATCCCAGCTTGAATCCCGACCGTAACCAAGATACCTCCGGTTCTGCATGTCAAACGCACTGTGGAGTGGCGAAAACACCAGTTAACGTGTTTCTCGCATTGAGAAGCTCGAAAAGAGCGATCTAGATGATTCTGCATACTTCTGACAGAAGACGCTCCCAGATTATCGCAGAAAATGCATATCTCAGCTTGATACCCTACGAAATCCAAGATGTCTTCGGGTCTGCATATCAAACGCACTGTGGAGTGGTGAAAACACCAGAAAACTTGTTTTTTCGCATTAAATAGCTCGAAAAGAGCGTTCACGATGACTCTGCATACTTCTCATAGATGAAACACCAAGATTATCGCCGAAAATGAATATCTCAGCTGGAAACCCCACGAAAACCAAGTTAGCGGCGGCTCTGCATATCTAACGCACTGTGGAGTGTGCAAAACACCAGATAACGTGTTTCCCGCATTAAATAGCTCGAAAAGAGTGATCTCGATGATTCTGCATACTTCGGACAGAACTCTCACCAAGATTGCCGCAGAAAATGCATATCTCAGCTTGAAACCTCACGAAAATCAAGATGTCGCCGGTTCTGCATATCAAACGCACTGTGGAGTTGTCAAAACACCTGATAACGTGCTTCTCGTATTAAATAGCTCGAAAAGAGCGATATCGATGATTCTGCATACTTCGGACAGAAGTCTCACCAAGATTGCCGCAGAAAAAGCATACCTCAGAATGAAAACCGACGAAAACCAAGATTTCGACATTTCTGCATATCAAACATATTGTGGAGTGATGAAAACACCAGATAACGTGTTTCTCGCATTAAATAGCTCGAATAGAGCGATCTCGATGATTCTGCATACTTCTGACAGAAGACTCACCAACATTATCGCAGAAAATGCATATTTTAGCTTGATACCCGACTAAAGCCAAGATGTCGCCGGTTCTGCATATCAAACGCACTGTGGGGTGGTGAAAACACCAGAAAACGTGTTACTCGCATTAACTAGCTCGAAAAGAGCGATCTAGATGATTCTGCATACTTCTGACACAAGACTCACCAAGATTATCGCAGAAAATGCATATCTCAGCCTCAAACCCCACGAAAATCAAGATGTAGCCGGTTCAGCGTATCAAACGCACTGTGGAGTGGTGAGAACAACCAGATAACGTGTTTCTCGCATTAAATAGCTCGAAAAGCGCGTTTTCGGAGATTCTGCATACTTCTGACAGATTCTCACCAAGATTATCGTAGAAAATGCATATCTCAGCTTGAAACCCGACCGAAACCAAGATATCTCCGGTTCTGCATGTCAAACGTACTGTGGATAGGTGAATACACCAGAAATGTGTTTCTCGCATTAAATAGCTCGAAAAGACCGATCTCGATTATTCTGCATACTTCTGACTGAAGTCTCACCAAGATTATCGCAGAAAATGCATATATCAGCTGGAAACCCCACGAAAAAAAAGTTATCGCGGGCTCTACATATGAAACGCACTGTGGAGTGGTCAAAACACCAGATAACGTGTTTCCCGCATTAAATAGCTCGAAAAGAGCGATCTCGATGATTCTGCGCACTTCGGACAGAAGTCTCACCAAGATTGCCGCAGAAAATGCATATCTCAGCTTGAAACCCGACGAAATCCAAGATGTCGCCGCTACTGCATATCAAACGCACAGTGGAGTGTTGAAAACACCAGATAACGTGTTTCTCGCATTAAATAGCTCGAAAAGCGCGTTTTCGGAGATTCTGCATACTTCTGACAGATTCTCACCAAGATTATCGTAGAAAATGCATATCTCAGCTTGAAACCCGACCGAAACCAAGATATCTCCGGTTCTGCATGTCAAACGTACTGTGGATAGGTGAATACACCAGAAATGTGTTTCTCGCATTAAATAGCTCGAATAGAGCGATCTCGATGATTCTGCATACTTCTGACAGAAGACTCACCAAGATTATCGCAGAAAATGCATATTTTAGCTGGAAACCCCACGAAAACCAAGTTGTCGGCGGCTCTACATATCAAAAGCACTGTGGAGTGGTCAAAAGACCAGAAAACTTGTTTTTTCGCATTAAGTAGCTCGAAACGAGCGATCTAGAAGATTCTGGATACTTCTTACTGAAGTCTCACCAATATTATCGCAGAAAATGCATATCTCAGCTAGAAACCTCACGAAAATCAAGATGTCGCCGGTTCTGCATATCAAACGCACTGCGGAGTGGTGAAAACACCAGATAACGTGTTTCTCGCATTAAATAGCTCGAAAAAAGCGATCCCGATGATTCTGCATACATCTGACAGAAGTCTCACCAAGATTATCGTAGAAAATGCATAGCTCAGCTTGAAACCCGACCGAAACCAAGATATCTCCGGTTTTGCATGTCAAACGTACTGTGGAGTGGTGAAAACACCAGAAAACGTGTTTCGTGCATTAAGTAGCTCGAAAAGAGCGATCTAGATGATTCTGCATACTTCTAACTGAAGTGTCACCAATATTATCGCAGAAAATGCATATCTCAGCTCGAAACCTCACGAAAATCAAGATGTTGCCGGTTCTGCATATCAAACGCACTGTAGAGTGGTGAAAACCCCGGAAAACGTGTTTCTCGCATTAAATAGCTCGAAAAGAGCGCTCTCGACGTTTCTGCATACTTCGGACAGATGTTTCACCAAGCTTATCGTTGAAAATGCATATCTCAGCTTGAAACCCGACGAAAACCAAAATATCTGCGGTTCTGCATATCCAACGCACTGTGGAGTGGTGAAAACACCAGATACCGTGTTTCTCGCACTAAATAGCTCGAAACGAGCGATCTCGATGATTCTGCATACTTCGGAGAGAAGTCTCAACAAGATTATCGCAGAAAATGCATATCTCAGCTTGAAACCCCACGAAAACCAAGATATGTACTGTTCTGCATATCCAACGAACTGTGGAGTGGTGAAACCCCGGAAAACGTGTTTCTCTCATTAAATAGCTCGAAAAGAGCGCTCTCGACGTGTCTGCATACTTCGGACAGATGTTTCACCAAGCTTATCGTTGAAAATGCATATCTCAGCTTGAAACCCGACGAAAACCAAAATATCTGCGGTTCTGCATATCCAACGCACTGTGGAGTGGTGAAAACACCAGATAACGTGTTTCTCGCACTAAATAGCTCGAAACGAGCGATCTCGATGATTCTGCATACTTCCGACAGAAGTCTCAACAAGATTATCGCAGAAAATGCGTATCTCAGCTCGAAACCTCACGAAAATCAAGATGTTGCCGGTTCTGCATATCAAACGCACTGTGGAGTGGTGAATACAACCAGAGAACGTGTTTCTCGCATTAAATAGCTCGAAAAGGCCGATCCCGATGATTCTGCATACTTCTGACAGAAGTCTCACCAAGATTATCGTCGAAAATGCATATCTCAGCTTGAACCCCGACGAAATCAAAGATGTCGCCGGTTCTGCATTATCAAACGCACTGTGGAGTGGTGAAAACACCAGATAACGTGTTTCTCGCATTAACTTGCTCGAAAAGAGCAATCTCGATGTTTCAGCATACTTCGGACAGAAGTCCACCAAGATTATCGCAGAAAATGCATATCTCAGCTTGAAACCCCACGAAAACCAAGATATCGCTGGTACTGCATATCAAACGCACTGTGGAGTGGTGAAAACACCAGATAACGTGTTTCTCGCATTAACTAGCTCGAAAAGAGCGATCTCGATGTTTCAGCATACTTCTGACAGAAGTCTCACCAGGATTATCGTAGAAAATGCATATCTCAGCTTGAAACCCGACCGAAACCAAGATATCGCTGGTACTGCATATCAAACGCACTGTGGAGTGGTGAAAACACCAGATAACGTGTTTCTCGCATTAAATAGCTCGAAAAGAGCGTTCTCGAAGATTCTGCATACTTCTGACAGAAGTCTCACCAAGATTATCGTAGAAAATGCATATCTCAGCTTGAACCCCGACGAAATCAAAGATGTCGCCGGTTCTGCATTATCAAACGCACTGTGGAGTGGTGAAAACACCAGATAACGTGTTTCTCGCATTAACTTGCTCGAAAAGAGCAATCTCGATGTTTCAGCATACTTCGGACAGAAGTCCACCAAGATTATCGTAGAAAATGCATATCTCAGCTTGAAACCCGACCGAAACCAAGATATCTTCGGTTCTGCATGTCAAACGTACTGTGGAGTGGTGAAAACACCAGATAACGCATTTCTCGCATTAAATAGTCCGAAAAGAGCGATCTAGATGTTTCAGCATACTTCGGACAGAAGTCTCACCAAGATTATCGCAGGAAATGCGTATCTCAGCTTGAAATGCCACGAAAACCAAGATATCGCTGGTTCTGCATATCAAACGCACTGTGGTGTGGTGAAAACACCAGATAACGCATTTCTCGCATTAAATAGTTCGAAAAGAGCGATCTAGATGTTTCAGCATACTTCGGACAGAAGTCTCACCAAGATTATCGCAGAAAATGCATATCTCAGCTTGAAACCCCATGAAAACCAAGATATCGCCGGTTCTGCATATTGTACGCACTGTGGAGTGGTGAAAACACCAGATAACGTGTTTCTCGCATTAAATAGCTCGAAACGTGCGATCTCGATGATTCTGCATACTTCTAACAGAAGTCTCACCAAGATTATCGCAGAAAATGCATATCTCTGCTTGAAACCCCACGAAAACCAGGATATCTACTGTTCTGCATATCCAACGCACTGTGGAGTGGTGAAAACGCCGGATAAGGTTTTTCTCGCATTAACTAGCTCGAAAAGAGCGATCTCGATGATTCAGCATACTTCGGACAGAAGTCTCACCAAGATTATCGCAGGAAATGCGTATCTCAGCTTGAAATGCCACGAAAACCAAGATATCGCTGGTTCTGCATATCAAACGCACTGTGGTGTGGTGAAAACACCAGATAACGCATTTCTCGCATTAAATAGTTCGAAAAGAGCGATCTAGATGTTTCAGCATACTTCGGACAGAAGTCTCACCAAGATTACCGCAGAAAATGCATATCTCAGCTTGAAACCCCATGAAAACCAAGATATCGCCGGTTCTGCATATTGTAGGCACTGTGGAGTGGTGAAAACACCAGATAACGTGTTTCTCGCATGGAATAGCTCGATACGAGCGATCTCGATAATTAAGCATACTTCGGACAGAAGTCTCACCAAGATTATCGCAGGAAATGCATATCTCAGCTTGAAACCCCACGAAAACCAAGATATCTCCGGTTCTGCATATCCAACGAACTGTGGAGTGTTGAAAACCCCAGAAAACGTGTTTCTTGCATTAAGTAGCTCGCAAAGAGCGATCTAGATGATTCTGCATACTTCGGACAGAAGTCTCACCAAGATTATCGCAGAAAATGCATATCTCAGCTTGAAACCCCATGAAAACCAAGATATCGCCGGTTCTGCATATCATACGCACTGTGGAGTGGTGAAAACACCAGATAACGTGTTTCTCGCATTGAATAGCTCGATACGAGCGATCTCGATAATTAAGCATACTTCGGACAGAAGTCTCACCAAGATTATCGTAGAAAATGCATATCTCAGCTTGAAACCCGACCGAAACCAAGATATCTCCGGTTCTGCATGTCAAACGTACTGTGGAGTGGTGAAAACACCAGAAAACGTGTTTCGTGCATTAATTAGCTCGAAAAGAGCGATCTAGATGATTCTGCATACTTCGGACAGAAGTCTCAACACGATTATCGCAGAAAATGCATATCTCAGCTTGAAACCCCACGAAAACCAAGATATCTACTGTTCTGCATATCAAACCAACTGTGGAGTGGTGAAAACACAAGATAACGTGTTTCTCGCATTAAATAGCTCGAAACGTGCGATCTCGATGATTCTGCATACTTCTAACAGAAGTCTCACCAAGATTATCGCAGAAAATGCATATCTCTGCTTGAAACCCCACGAAAACCAGGATATCTACTGTTCTGCATATCTAACGCACTGTGGAGTGGTGAAAACGCCGGATAAGGTTTTTCTCGCATTAACTAGCTCGAAAAGAGCGATCTCGATGATTCAGCATACTTCGGACAGAAGTCTCACCAAGATTATCGCAGGAAATGCGTATTTTAGCTGGAAACCCCACGAAAACCAAGTTGTCGGCGGCTCTACATATCAAAAGCACTGTGGAGTGGTCAAAACACCAGAAAACTTGTTTTTTCGCATTAAGTAGCTCGAAACGAGCGATCTAGAAGATTCTGCATACTTCTTACTGAAGTCTCACCAATATTATCGCAGAAAATGCATATCTCAGCTAGAAACCTCACGAAAATCAAGATGTCGCCGGTTCTGCATATCAAACGCACTGCGGAGTGGTGAAAACACCAGATAACGTGTTTCTCGCATTAAATAGCTCGAAAAAAGCGATCCCGATGATTCTGCATACATCTGACAGAAGTCTCACCAAGATTATCGTAGAAAATGCATAGCTCAGCTTGAAACCCGACCGAAACCAAGATATCTCCGGTTTTGCATGTCAAACGTACTGTGGAGTGGTGAAAACACCAGAAAACGTGTTTCGTGCATTAAGTAGCTCGAAAAGAGCGATCTAGATGATTCTGCATACTTCTAACTGAAGTGTCACCAATATTATCGCAGAAAATGCATATCTCAGCTCGAAACCTCACGAAAATCAAGATGTTGCCGGTTCTGCATATCAAACGCACTGTAGAGTGGTGAAAACCCCAGAAACCGTGTTTCTCGCATTAAATAGCTCGAAAAGAGCACTCTCGACGTTTCTGCATACTTCGGACAGATGTTTCACCAAGCTTATCGTTGAAAATGCATATCTCAGCTTGAAACCCGACGAAAACCAAAATATCTGCGGTTCTGCATATCCAACGCACTGTGGAGTGGTGAAAACACCAGATACCGTGTTTCTCGCACTAAATAGCTCGAAACGAGCGATCTCGATGATTCTGCATACTTCGGAGAGAAGTCTCAACAAGATTATCGCAGAAAATGCATATCTCAGCTTGAAACCCCACGAAAACCAAGATATGGACTGTTCTGCATATCCAACGAACTGTGGAGTGGTGAAACCCCGGAAAACGTGTTTCTCGCATTAAATAGCTCGAAAAGAGCGCTCTCGACGTTTCTGCATACTTCGGACAGATGTTTCACCAAGCTTATCGTTGAAAATGCATATCTCAGCTTGAAACCCGACGAAAACCAAAATATCTGCGGTTCTGCATATCCAACGCACTGTGGAGTGGTGAAAACACCAGATACCGTGTTTCTCGCACTAAATAGCTCGAAACGAGCGATCTCGATGATTCTGCATACTTCGGAGAGAAGTCTCAACAAGATTATCGCAGAAAATGCATATCTCAGCTTGAAACCCCACGAAAACCAAGATATGTACTGTTCTGCATATCCAACGAACTGTGGAGTGGTGAAACCCCGGAAAACGTGTTTCTCGCATTAAATAGCTCGAAAAGAGCGCTCTCGACGTTTCTGCATACTTCGGACAGATGTTTCACCAAGCTTATCGTTGAAAATGCATATCTCAGCTTGAAACCCGACGAAAACCAAAATATCTGCGGTTCTGCATATCCAACGCACTGTGGAGTGGTGAAAACACCAGATAACGTGTTTCTCGCACTAAATAGCTCGAAACGAGCGATCTCGATGATTCTGCATACTTCCGACAGAAGTCTCAACAAGATTATCGCAGAAAATGCGTATCTCAGCTCGAAACCTCACGAAAATCAAGATGTTGCCGGTTCTGCATATCAAACGCACTGTGGAGTGGTGAATACAACCAGAGAACGTGTTTCTCGCATTAAATAGCTCGAAAAGGCCGATCCCGATGATTCTGCATACTTCTGACAGAAGTCTCACCAAGATTATCGTAGAAAATGCATATCTCAGCTTGAACCCCGACGAAATCCAAGATGTCGCCGGTTCTGCATTATCAAACGCACTGTGGAGTGGTGAAAACACCAGATAACGTGTTTCTCGCATTAACTTGCTCGAAAAGAGCAATCTCGATGTTTCAGCATACTTCGGACAGAAGTCCACCAAGATTATCGCAGAAGATGCATATCTCAGCTTGAAACCCCACGAAAACCAAGATATCGCTGGTACTGCATATCAAACGCACTGTGGAGCGGTGAAAACACCAGATAACGTGTTTCTCGCATTAAATAGCTCGAAAAGAGCGTTCTCGAAGATTCTGCATACTTCTGACAGAAGTCTCACCAAGATTAACGCAGAAAATGCATGTCTCAGCTTGAACCCCGACCGAAACCAAGATATCTTCGGTTCTGCATGTCAAATGTACTGTGGAGTGGCGAATACACCAGAAAACGTGTTACTCGCATTAACTAGCTCGAAAAGAGCGTTCTGAATGATTCTGCATACTTCTCATAGATGAAACACAAAGATTATCGCAAAAAATGCATATATCAGCTGGAAACCCCACGAAAACCAAGCTATCGGCGGCTCTACATATCAAACGCACTGTGGAGTGGCCAAAACACCAGAAAACTTGTTTTTTCGCATGAAATAGCTCGAAAAGAGCGTTCTGAATGATTCTGCAAACTTCTCATATATGAAACACAAAGATTATCGCAGAAAATGCATATCTCAGCTGGAAACACCACGAAAATCAAGATATCTCCGGTTCTGCATGTCAAACGTACTGTGGAGTGGTGAATACACCAGAAAACGTGTTTCTCGCATTAAATAGCTCGAAAAGTGCAATCTAGATGATTCTGCATACTTCTGACAGAAGTATCACCAAGATTATCGTAGAAAATGCATATCCCAGCTTGAATCCCGACCGTAACCAAGATACCTCCGGTTCTGCATGTCAAACGCACTGTGGAGTGGCGAAAACACCAGTTAACGTGTTTCTCGCATTGAGAAGCTCGAAAAGAGCGATCTAGATGATTCTGCATACTTCTGACAGAAGACGCTCCCAGATTATCGCAGAAAATGCATATCTCAGCTTGATACCCTACGAAATCCAAGATGTCTTCGGGTCTGCATATCAAACGCACTGTGGAGTGGTGAAAACACCAGAAAACTTGTTTTTTCGCATTAAATAGCTCGAAAAGAGCGTTCACGATGACTCTGCATACTTCTCATAGATGAAACACCAAGATTATCGCCGAAAATGAATATCTCAGCTGGAAACCCCACGAAAACCAAGTTAGCGGCGGCTCTGCATATCTAACGCACTGTGGAGTGTGCAAAACACCAGATAACGTGTTTCCCGCATTAAATAGCTCGAAAAGAGTGATCTCGATGATTCTGCATACTTCGGACAGAACTCTCACCAAGATTGCCGCAGAAAATGCATATCTCAGCTTGAAACCTCACGAAAATCAAGATGTCGCCGGTTCTGCATATCAAACGCACTGTGGAGTTGTCAAAACACCTGATAACGTGCTTCTCGTATTAAATAGCTCGAAAAGAGCGATATCGATGATTCTGCATACTTCGGACAGAAGTCTCACCAAGATTGCCGCAGAAAAAGCATACCTCAGAATGAAAACCGACGAAAACCAAGATTTCGACATTTCTGCATATCAAACATATTGTGGAGTGATGAAAACACCAGATAACGTGTTTCTCGCATTAAATAGCTCGAATAGAGCGATCTCGATGATTCTGCATACTTCTGACAGAAGACTCACCAACATTATCGCAGAAAATGCATATTTTAGCTTGATACCCGACTAAAGCCAAGATGTCGCCGGTTCTGCATATCAAACGCACTGTGGGGTGGTGAAAACACCAGAAAACGTGTTACTCGCATTAACTAGCTCGAAAAGAGCGATCTAGATGATTCTGCATACTTCTGACACAAGACTCACCAAGATTATCGCAGAAAATGCATATCTCAGCCTCAAACCCCACGAAAATCAAGATGTAGCCGGTTCAGCGTATCAAACGCACTGTGGAGTGGTGAGAACAACCAGATAACGTGTTTCTCGCATTAAATAGCTCGAAAAGCGCGTTTTCGGAGATTCTGCATACTTCTGACAGATTCTCACCAAGATTATCGTAGAAAATGCATATCTCAGCTTGAAACCCGACCGAAACCAAGATATCTCCGGTTCTGCATGTCAAACGTACTGTGGATAGGTGAATACACCAGAAATGTGTTTCTCGCATTAAATAGCTCGAAAAGACCGATCTCGATTATTCTGCATACTTCTGACTGAAGTCTCACCAAGATTATCGCAGAAAATGCATATATCAGCTGGAAACCCCACGAAAAAAAAGTTATCGCGGGCTCTACATATGAAACGCACTGTGGAGTGGTCAAAACACCAGATAACGTGTTTCCCGCATTAAATAGCTCGAAAAGAGCGATCTCGATGATTCTGCGCACTTCGGACAGAAGTCTCACCAAGATTGCCGCAGAAAATGCATATCTCAGCTTGAAACCCGACGAAATCCAAGATGTCGCCGCTTCTGCATATCAAACGCACAGTGGAGTGTTGAAAACACCAGATAACGTGTTTCTCGCATTAAATAGCTCGAAAAGCGCGTTTTCGGAGATTCTGCATACTTCTGACAGATTCTCACCAAGATTATCGTAGAAAATGCATATCTCAGCTTGAAACCCGACCGAAACCAAGATATCTCCGGTTCTGCATGTCAAACGTACTGTGGATAGGTGAATACACCAGAAATGTGTTTCTCGCATTAAATAGCTCGAATAGAGCGATCTCGATGATTCTGCATACTTCTGACAGAAGACTCACCAAGATTATCGCAGAAAATGCATATTTTAGCTGGAAACCCCACGAAAACCAAGTTGTCGGCGGCTCTACATATCAAAAGCACTGTGGAGTGGTCAAAACACCAGAAAACTTGTTTTTTCGCATTAAGTAGCTCGAAACGAGCGATCTAGAAGATTCTGGATACTTCTTACTGAAGTCTCACCAATATTATCGCAGAAAATGCATATCTCAGCTAGAAACCTCACGAAAATCAAGATGTCGCCGGTTCTGCATATCAAACGCACTGCGGAGTGGTGAAAACACCAGATAACGTGTTTCTCGCATTAAATAGCTCGAAAAAAGCGATCCCGATGATTCTGCATACATCTGACAGAAGTCTCACCAAGATTATCGTAGAAAATGCATAGCTCAGCTTGAAACCCGACCGAAACCAAGATATCTCCGGTTTTGCATGTCAAACGTACTGTGGAGTGGTGAAAACACCAGAAAAGGTGTTTCGTGCATTAAGTAGCTCGAAAAGAGCGATCTAGATGATTCTGCATACTTCTAACTGAAGTGTCACCAATATTATCGCAGAAAATGCATATCTCAGCTCGAAACCTCACGAAAATCAAGATGTTGCCGGTTCTGCATATCAAACGCACTGTAGAGTGGTGAAAACCCCAGAAACCGTGTTTCTCGCATTAAATAGCTCGAAAAGAGCACTCTCGACGTTTCTGCATACTTCGGACAGATGTTTCACCAAGCTTATCGTTGAAAATGCATATCTCAGCTTGAAACCCGACGAAAACCAAAATATCTGCGGTTCTGCATATCCAACGCACTGTGGAGTGGTGAAAACACCAGATACCGTGTTTCTCGCACTAAATAGCTCGAAACGAGCGATCTCGATGATTCTGCATACTTCGGAGAGAAGTCTCAACAAGATTATCGCAGAAAATGCATATCTCAGCTTGAAACCCCACGAAAACCAAGATATGTACTGTTCTGCATATCCAACGAACTGTGGAGTGGTGAAACCCCGGAAAACGTGTTTCTCGCATTAAATAGCTCGAAAAGAGCGCTCTCGACGTTTCTGCATACTTCGGACAGATGTTTCACCAAGCTTATCGTTGAAAATGCATATCTCAGCTTGAAACCCGACGAAAACCAAAATATCTGCGGTTCTGCATATCCAACGCACTGTGGAGTGGTGAAAACACCAGATACCGTGTTTCTCGCACTAAATAGCTCGAAACGAGCGATCTCGATGATTCTGCATACTTCGGAGAGAAGTCTCAACAAGATTATCGCAGAAAATGCATATCTCAGCTTGAAACCCCACGAAAACCAAGATATGTACTGTTCTGCATATCCAACGAACTGTGGAGTGGTGAAACCCCGGAAAACGTGTTTCTCGCATTAAATAGCTCGAAAAGAGCGCTCTCGACGTGTCTGCATACTTCGGACAGATGTTTCACCAAGCTTATCGTTGAAAATGCATATCTCAGCTTGAAACCCGACGAAAACCAAAATATCTGCGGTTCTGCATATCCAACGCACTGTGGAGTGGTGAAAACACCAGATAACGTGTTTCTCGCACTAAATAGCTCGAAACGAGCGATCTCGATGATTCTGCATACTTCCGACAGAAGTCTCAACAAGATTATCGCATAAAATGCGTATCTCAGCTCGAAACCTCACGAAAATCAAGATGTTGCCGGTTCTGCATATCAAACGCACTGTGGAGTGGTGAATACAACCAGAGAACGTGTTTCTCGCATTAAATAGCTCGAAAAGGCCGATCCCGATGATTCTGCATACTTCTGACAGAAGTCTCACCAAGATTATCGTCGAAAATGCATATCTCAGCTTGAACCCCGACGAAATCAAAGATGTCGCCGGTTCTGCATTATCAAACGCACTGTGGAGTGGTGAAAACACCAGATAACGTGTTTCTCGCATTAACTTGCTCGAAAAGAGCAATCTCGATGTTTCAGCATACTTCGGACAGAAGTCCACCAAGATTATCGCAGAAAATGCATATCTCAGCTTGAAACCCCACGAAAACCAAGATATCGCTGGTACTGCATATCAAACGCACTGTGGAGTGGTGAAAACACCAGATAACGTGTTTCTCGCATTAACTAGCTCGAAAAGAGCGATCTCGATGTTTCAGCATACTTCTGACAGAAGTCTCACCAGGATTATCGTAGAAAATGCATATCTCAGCTTGAAACCCGACCGAAACCAAGATATCGCTGGTACTGCATATCAAACGCACTGTGGAGTGGTGAAAACACCAGATAACGTGTTTCTCGCATTAAATAGCTCGAAAAGAGCGTTCTCGAAGATTCTGCATACTTCTGACAGAAGTCTCACCAAGATTATCGTAGAAAATGCATATCTCAGCTTGAACCCCGACGAAATCAAAGATGTCGCCGGTTCTGCATTATCAAACGCACTGTGGAGTGGTGAAAACACCAGATAACGTGTTTCTCGCATTAACTTGCTCGAAAAGAGCAATCTCGATGTTTCAGCATACTTCGGACAGAAGTCCACCAAGATTATCGTAGAAAATGCATATCTCAGCTTGAAACCCGACCGAAACCAAGATATCTCCGGTTCTGCATGTCAAACGTACTGTGGAGTGGTGAAAACACCAGATAACGCATTTCTCGCATTAAATAGTTCGAAAAGAGCGATCTAGATGTTTCAGCATACTTCGGACAGAAGTCTCACCAAGATTATCGCAGGAAATGCGTATCTCAACTTGAAATGCCACGAAAACCAAGATATCGCTGGTTCTGCATATCAAACGCACTGTGGTGTGGTGAAAACACCAGATAACGCATTTCTCGCATTAAATAGTTCGAAAAGAGCGATCTAGATGTTTCAGCATACTTCGGACAGAAGTCTCACCAAGATTATCGCAGGAAATGCGTATCTCAGCTTGAAATGCCACGAAAACCAAGATATCTCCGGTTCTGCATGTCAAACGTACTGTGGAGTGGTGAAAACACCAGATAACGCATTTCTCGCATTAAATAGTTCGAAAAGAGCGATCTAGATGTTTCAGCATACTTCGGACAGAAGTCTCACCAAGATTACCGCAGAAAATGCATATCTCAGCTTGAAACCCCATGAAAACCAAGATATCGCCGGTTCTGCATATTGTAGGCACTGTGGAGTGGTGAAAACACCAGATAACGTGTTTCTCGCATGGAATAGCTCGATACGAGCGATCTCGATAATTAAGCATACTTCGGACAGAAGTCTCACCAAGATTATCGCAGGAAATGCATATCTCAGCTTGAAACCCCACGAAAACCAAGATATCTCCGGTTCTGCATATCCAACGAACTGTGGAGTGTTGAAAACCCCAGAAAACGTGTTTCTTGCATTAAGTAGCTCGCAAAGAGCGATCTAGATGATTCTGCATACTTCGGACAGAAGTCTCACCAAGATTATCGCAGAAAATGCATATCTCAGCTTGAAACCCCATGAAAACCAAGATATCGCCGGTTCTGCATATCATACGCACTGTGGAGTGGTGAAAACACCAGATAACGTGTTTCTCGCATTGAATAGCTCGATACGAGCGATCTCGATAATTAAGCATACTTCGGACAGAAGTCTCACCAAGATTATCGTAGAAAATGCATATCTCAGCTTGAAACCCGACCGAAACCAAGATATCTCCGGTTCTGCATGTCAAACGTACTGTGGAGTGGTGAAAACACCAGAAAACGTGTTTCGTGCATTAATTAGCTCGAAAAGAGCGATCTAGATGATTCTGCATACTTCGGACAGAAGTCTCAACACGATTATCGCAGAAAATGCATATCTCAGCTTGAAACCCCACGAAAACCAAGATATCTACTGTTCTGCATATCAAACCAACTGTAGAGTGGTGAAAACACAAGATAACGTGTTTCTCGCATTAAATAGCTCGAAACGTGCGATCTCGATGATTCTGCATACTTCTAACAGAAGTCTCACCAAGATTATCGCAGAAAATGCATATCTCTGCTTGAAACCCCACGAAAACCAGGATATCTACTGTTCTGCATATCTAACGCACTGTGGAGTGGTGAAAACGCCGGATAAGGTTTTTCTCGCATTAACTAGCTCGAAAAGAGCGATCTCGATGATTCAGCATACTTCGGACAGAAGTCTCACCAAGATTATCGCAGGAAATGCATATCTCAGCTTGAAACCCCACGAAAACCAAGATATCTGCGGTTCTGCATATCCAACGAACTGTGGAGTGTTGAAAACCCCAGAAAACGTGTTTCTTGCATTAAGTAGCTCGCAAAGAGCGATCTAGATGATTCTGCATACTTCGGACAGAAGTCTCACCAAGATTATCGCAGAAAATGCATATCTCAGCTTGAAACCCCATGAAAACCAAGATATCGCCGGTTCTGCATATCATACGCACTGTGGAGTGGTGAAAACACCAGATAACGTGTTTCTCGCATAGAATAGCTCGATACGAGCGATCTCGATAATTAAGCATACTTCGGACAGAAGTCTCACCAAGATTATCGTAGAAAATGCATATCTCAGCTTGAAACCCGACCGAAACCAAGATATCTCCGGTTCTGCATGTCAAACGTACTGTGGAGTGGTGAAAACACCAGAAAACGTGTTTCGTGCATTAATTAGCTCGAAAAGAGCGATCTAGATGATTCTGCATACTTCGGACAGAAGTCTCAACACGATTATCGCAGAAAATGCATATCTCAGCTTGAAACCCCACGAAAACCAAGATATCTACTGTTCTGCATATCAAACCAACTGTGGAGTGGTGAAAACACAAGATAACGTGTTTCTCGCATTAAATAGCTCGAAACGTGCGATCTCGATGATTCTGCATACTTCTAACAGAAGTCTCACCAAGATTATCGCAGAAAATGCATATCTCTGCTTGAAACCCCACGAAAACCAGGATATCTACTGTTCTGCATATCTAACGCACTGTGGAGTGGTGAAAACGCCGGATAAGGTTTTTCTCGCATTAACTAGCTCGAAAAGAGCGATCTCGATGATTCAGCATACTTCGGACAGAAGTCTCACCAAGATTATCGCAGGAAATGCGTATCTCAGCTTGAAATGCCACGAAAACCAAGATATCGCTGGTTCTGCATATCAAACGCGCTGTGGTGTGGTGAAAACACCAGATAACGCATTTCTCGTATTAAATAGTTCGAAAAGAGCGATCTAGATGTTTCAGCATACTTCGGACAGAAGTCTCACCAAGATTATCGCAGAAAATACATATCTCAGCTTGAAACCCCATGAAAACCAAGATATCGCCGGTTCTGCATATCATACGCACTGTGGAGTGGTGAGAACTCCGGATAAGGTTTTTCTCGCATTAAATAGCTCGAAAAGAGCGATCTAGATGATTCAGCATACATCGGACAGAAGTCTCACCAATATTATCGTAGAAAATGCACATCTCAGCGTGAAACCCTACGAAAACCAATATATCTCCGGTTCTGCATATTGTACGCACTGTGGAGTGGTGAAAACACCAGATAACGTGTTTCTCGCATTAAATAGCTCGAAACGTGCGATCTCGATGATTCTGCATACTTCTAACAGAAGTCTCACCAAGATTATCGCAGAAAATGCATATCTCTGCTTGAAACCCCACGAAAACCAGGATATCTACTGTTCTGCATATCTAACGCACTGTGGAGTGGTGAAAACGCCGGATAAGGTTTTTCTCGCATTAACTAGCTCGAAAAGAGCGATCTCGATGATTCAGCATACTTCGGACAGAAGTCTCACCAAGATTATCGCAGGAAATGCGTATCTCAGCTTGAAATGCCACGAAAACCAAGATATCGCTGGTTCTGCATATCAAACGCACTGTGGTGTGGTGAAAACACCAGATAACGCATTTCTCGCATTAAATAGTTCGAAAAGAGCGATCTAGATGTTTCAGCATACTTCGGACAGAAGTCTCACCAAGATTACCGCAGAAAATGCATATCTCAGCTTGAAACCCCATGAAAACCAAGATATCGCCGGTTCTGCATATTGTAGGCACTGTGGAGTGGTGAAAACACCAGATAACGTGTTTCTCGCATGGAATAGCTCGATACGAGCGATCTCGATAATTAAGCATACTTCGGACAGAAGTCTCACCAAGATTATCGCAGGAAATGCATATCTCAGCTTGAAACCCCACGAAAACCAAGTTATCTCCGGTTCTGCATATCCAACGAACTGTGGAGTGTTGAAAACCCCAGAAAACGTGTTTCTTGCATTAAGTAGCTCGCAAAGAGCGATCTAGATGATTCTGCATACTTCTAACAGAAGTCTCACCAAGATTATCGCAGAAAATGCATATCTCTGCTTGAAACCCCACGAAAACCAGGATATCTACTGTTCTGCATATCTAACGCACTGTGGAGTGGTGAAAACGCCGGATAAGGTTTTTCTCGCATTAACTAGCTCGAAAAGAGCGATCTCGATGATTCAGCATACTTCGGACAGAAGTCTCACCAAGATTATCGCAGGAAATGCGTATCTCAGCTTGAAATGCCACGAAAACCAAGATATCGCTGGTTCTGCATATCAAACGCGCTGTGGTGTGGTGAAAACACCAGATAACGCATTTCTCGCATTAAATAGTTCGAAAAGAGCGATCTAGATGTTTCAGCATACTTCGGACAGAAGTCTCACCAAGATTATCGCAGAAAATACATATCTCAGCTTGAAACCCCATGAAAACCAAGATATCGCCGGTTCTGCATATCATACGCACTGTGGAGTGGTGAGAACTCCGGATAAGGTTTTTCTCGCATTAAATAGCTCGAAAAGAGCGATCTAGATGATTCAGCATACATCGGACAGAAGTCTCACCAATATTATCGTAGAAAATGCACATCTCAGCGTGAAACCCTACGAAAACCAATATATCTCCGGTTCTGCATATCCAACGCACTGTGGAGTGGTGAAAACACCAGATAACGTGTTTCTCGCATTAGGTAGCTCGAAACGAGCGATCTCGATGATTCTGCATACTTCGGACAGAAGTCTCAACAAGATTTTCGTAGAAAATGCATATCTCAGCTTGAAACCCCACGAAAACCAAGATATCGCTGTGTTCAGCATATCAAACGCACTGTGGAGTGGTGAAAACACCCTGAAAACGTGTTTCTCGCATTAAATTGCTCGAATAGAGCGATCTCGATGATTCTTCATACTTCGGACAGAAGTCTCACCAATATTATCGTAAAAAATGCATATCTCTGCTTGAAACACCACGAAAGCCAAGATATCGCTGGTTCTGCATATCTAACGCACTGTGGAGTGGTAAAAACACCGGATAAGGTTTTTCTCGCATTAACTAGCTCGAAAAGTGCGATCTCGATGATTCTGCATACTTCGGACAGAAGTCTCACCAAGATTATCGCAGAAAATGCATATCTCAGCTGGAAACCCCACGAAAACCAAGATATCGCCGGTTCTGCATATCAAAAGCCCTGTGGAGTGATGAAAACACCAGATAACGTGTTTCTCGCATTAACTAGCTCGAAAAGAGCGTTCTGAATGATTCTGCATACTTCTCATAGATGAAACACAAAGATTATCGCAAAAAATGCATATATCAGCTGGAAACCCCACGAAAACCAAGTTATCGGCGGCTCTACATATCAAACTCACTGTGGAGTGGTCAAAACACCAGATAACGTGTTCCCCGCATTAAATAGCTCGAAAAGGGCGATCTCGATGATTCTGCATACTTCGGACAGAAGTCTCACCAAGATTGCCGCAGAAAATGCATATCTCAGCTTGAATCCCGACGAAATCCAAGATGTCGCCGGTTCTGCATGTCAAACGTTCTGTGGAGTGGTCAATACACCAGAAAACGTGTTTCTCGAATTAAATAGCTCGAATAGAGCGATCTCGATGATTCTGCATACTTCTGACAGAAGACTCACCAAGATTATCGTAGAAAATGCATTTCTCAGCTTGATACCCGACGAAAGCCAAGATGTCGCCGATTCTGCATATCAGACGCACTGTGGAGTGGTGAAAACACCAGAAAACGTGTTACTCGCATTAACTAGCTCGAAAAGAGCGTTCTGAATGATTCTGCATACTTCTCATATATGAATCACTAAGTTTATCGCAGAAAATGCATATCTCAGCTGGAAACACCACGAAAATCAAGATATCTCCGGTTCTGCATGTCAAACGTACTGTGGAGTGGTGAATACACCAGAAAACGCGTTTCTCGCATTAAATAGCTCGAAAAGTGCAATCTAGGTGATTCTGCATACTTCTGACAGAAGACTCACCAAGATTATCGGAGAAAATGCATATCTCAGCTTGATACCCGACGACAGCCAAGATATCTACTGTTCTGCATATCAAACCAACTGTGGAGTGGTGAAAACACAAGATAACGTGTTTCTCGCATTAAATAGCTCGAAACGTGCGATCTCGATGATTCTGCATACTTCTAACAGAAGTCTCACCAAGATTATCGCAGGAAATGCGTATCTCAGCTTGAAATGCCACGAAAACCAAGATATCGCTGGTTCTGCATATCAAACGCGCTGTGGTGTGGTGAAAACACCAGATAACGCATTTCTCGCATTAAATAGTTCGAAACGAGCGATCTAGATGTTTCAGCATACTTCGGACAGAAGTCTCACCAAGATTATCGCAGAAAATGCATATCTCAGCTTGAAACCCCATGAAAACCAAGATATCGCCGGTTCTGCATATCATACGCACTGTGGAGTGGTGAGAACTCCGGATAAGGTTTTTCTCGCATTAAATAGCTCGAAGAGAGCGATCTAGATGATTCAGCATACATCGGACAGAAGTCTCACCAATATTATCGTAGAAAATGCACATCTCAGCGTGAAACCCTACGAAAACCAATATATCTCCGGTTCTGCATATCCAACGCACTGTGGAGTGGTGAAAACACCAGATAACGTGTTTCTCGCATTAGGTAGCTCGAAACGAGCGATCTCGATGATTCTGCATACTTCGGACAGAAGTCTCAACAAGATTTTCGTAGAAAATGCATATCTCAGCTTGAAACCCCACGAAAACCAAGATATCGCTGTGTTCAGCATATCAAACGCACTGTGGAGTGGTGAAAACACCCTGAAAACGTGTTTCTCGCATTAAATTGCTCGAATAGAGCGATCTCGATGATTCTTCATACTTCGGACAGAAGTCTCACCAATATTATCGTAAAAAATGCATATCTCAGCTTGAAACACCACGAAAGCCAAGATATCGGTGGTTCTGCATATCTAACGCACTGTGGAGTGGTAAAAACACCAGAAAACGTGTTTCTCGCATTAAATTGCTCGAATAGAGCGATCTCGATGATTCTTCATACTTCGGACAGAAGTCTCACCAATATTATCGTAAAAAATGCATATCTCTGCTTGAAACACCACGAAAGCCAAGATATCGCTGGTTCTGCATATCTAACGCACTGTGGAGTGGTAAAAACACCGGATAAGGTTTTTCTCGCATTAACTAGCTCGAAAAGTGCGATCTCGATGATTCTGCATACTTCGGACAGAAGTCTCACCAAGATTATCGCAGAAAATGCATATCTCAGCTGGAAACCCCACGAAAACCAAGATATCGCCGGTTCTGCATATCAAAAGCCCTGTGGAGTGATGAAAACACCAGATAACGTGTTTCTCGCATTAAATAGCTCGAATAGAGCGATCTCGATGATTCTGCATACTTCTGACAGAAGACTCACCAAGATTATCGCAGAAAATGCATATTTTAGCTGGAAACCCCACGAAAACCAAGTTATCGGCCGCTCTACATATCAAAAGCACTGTGGAGAGGTCAAAACACCAGAAAACGTGTTACTCGCATTAACTAGCTCGAAAAGAGCGTTCTGAATGATTCTGCATACTTCTCATAGATGAAACACAAAGATTATCGCAAAAAATGCATATATCAGCTGGAAACCCCACGAAAACCAAGTTATCGGCGGCTCTACATATCAAACTCACTGTGGAGTGGTCAAAACACCAGATAACGTGTTCCCCGCATTAAATAGCTCGAAAAGGGCGATCTCGATGATTCTGCATACTTCGGACAGAAGTCTCACCAAGATTGCCGCAGAAAATGCATATCTCAGCTTGAATCCCGACGAAATCCAAGATGTCGCCGGTTCTGCATGTCAAACGTTCTGTGGAGTGGTCAATACACCAGAAAACGTGTTTCTCGAATTAAATAGCTCGAGAAGAGCGATCTAGATGATTCCTCATACTTCTGACTGAAGTCTCACCAACATTATCGCAGAAAATGCATATCTCAGCTTGAAACCCGACGAAAACCAAGATGTCGCCGGTTCTGCATAAGAAACGCACTGTGGGGTGGTGAAAACACCAGAAAACGTGTTACTCGCATTAACTAGCTCGAAAAGAGCGTTCTGAATGATTCTGCATACTTCTCATATATGAAACACTAAGATTATCGCAGAAAATGCATATCTCAGCTGGAAACACCACGAAAATCAAGATATCTCCGGTTCTGCATGTCAAACGTACTGTGGAGTGGTGAATACACCAGAAAACGCGTTTCTCGCATTAAATTGCTCGAATAGAGCGATCTCGATGATTCTTCATACTTCGGACAGAAGACTCACCAAGCTTATCGCAGAAAATGCATATCTCGGCTGGAAACCCCACGAAAACCAAGATATCGCTGGTCCTGCACAACAAACGCACTGTGGTGTGGTGAAAACACCAGAAAACGTGTTACTCGCATTAACTAGCTCGAAAAGAGCGTTCTGAATGATTCTGCATACTTCTCATATATGAAACACTAAGATTATCGCAGAAAATGCATATCTCAGCTGGAAACACCACGAAAATCAAGATATCTCCGGTTCTGCATGTCAAACGTACTGTGGAGTGGTGAATACACCAGAAAACGCGTTTCTCGCATTAAATAGCTCGAAAAGTGCAATCTAGGTGATTCTGCATACTTCTGACAGAAGACTCACCAAGATTATCGGAGAAAATGCATATCTCAGCTTGATACCCGACGACAGCCAAGATGTCGCCGGTTCTGCATATCAAACGCACTGTGGAGTGGTGAAAACACCAGATAACGTGTTACCCGCATGAAATAGCTCGAAAAGAGGGATCTCGATGATTCTGCATACTTCTGACAGAAGACTCACCAAGCTTATCGCAGAAAATGGATATCTCGGCTGGAAACCCCACGAAAACCAAGATATCGCTGGTCCTGCACAACAGACGCACTGTGGTGTGGTGAAAAGACCAGAAAATGTGTTACTCGCATTAACTAGCTCGAAAAGAGCGTTCTGAATGATTCTGCATACTTCTCATATATGAAACACAAAGATTATCGCAGAAAATGCATATCTCAGCTGGAAACACCACGAAAATCAAGATATCTCCGGTTCTGCATGTCAAACGTACTGTGGAGTGGTGAATACACCAGAAAACGTGTTTCTCGCATTAAATAGCTCGAAAAGTGCAATCTAGATGATTCTGCATACTTCTGACAGAAGACTCACCAAGATTATCGCAGAAAATGCATATTTTAGCTGGAAACCCCACGAAAACGAAGTTATCGGGGGCTCTACATATCAAACGCACTGTGGAGTGGTCAAAACACCAGAAAACTTGTTTTTTCGCATTAAATAGCTCGAAACGAGCGATCTAGATGATTCTGCATACTTCTGACTGAAGTCTCACCAACATTATCGCAGAAAATGCATATCTCAGCTTGAAACCTCACGAAAATCAATATGTCGCCGGTTCTGCACATCAAACGTACTGTGGAGTGGCGAAAACACCAGAAAACGTGTTTGTCGCATTAAGTAGCTCGAAAAGAGCGTTCTCGATGATTCTGCATACTTCGGACAGAAGTCTCACCAAGATTATGTCAGGAAATGCATATCTGAGCTTGAAACCCCACGAAAACCAAGATATCGCTGGTTCTGCATATCAAACGCACTGTGGAGTGGTGAAAACACCAGATAACGTGTTTCTCGCATTAAATAGCTCGAGAAGAGCGATCTCGATGGTTCTGCATACTTCGGACAGAAGTCTCACCAAGATTGCCGCAGAAAATGCATATCTCTGCTTGAAACCTCACGAAAACCAAGATATCTCCGGCTCTGCATATCTAACGCACTGTGGAGTGGTGAAAACACCAGAAAGCGTGTTTCTCGCATTAGATAGCTCGAGAAGAGCGTTCTCGAAGATTCTGCATACTTCTGACAGATTCTCTACCAACATAATCGTAGAAAATGCATATCTCAGCTTGAAACCCCACGAAAACCATGATATCGCCGGTTCTGCATAACAAACGCACTGTGGAGTGTGCAAAACACCAGATAACGTGTTTCCCGCATTTAACAGCTCGAAAAGAGCGATCTCGATAATTCTGCATACTTCGGACAGAAGTCTCACCAAGATTGCCGCAGAAAATGCATATCTCAGCTTGAAACCTCACGAAAATCAAGATGTCGCCGGTTCTGCATATCAAACGCACTGTGGAGTTGTCAAAACACCAGATAACGTGCTTCTCGTATTAAATAGCTCGAAAAGAGCGATATCGATGATTCTGCATACTTCTCATAGATGAAACACAAAGATTATCGCAGAAAATGCATATATCAGATGGAAACCCCACGAAAACAAAGTTATCGGCGGCTCTACATATCAAACTCACTGTGGAGTGGTCAAAACACCAGATAACGTGTTTCCCGCATTAAATAGCTCGAAAAGGGCGATCTCGATGATTCTGCATACTTCGGACAGAAGTCTCACCAAGATTGCCGCAGAAAATGCATATCTCAGCTTGAATCCCGACGAAATCCAAGATGTCGCCGGTTCTGCATGTCAAACGTACTGTGGAGTGGTCAATACACCAGAACACGTGTTTCTCGAATTAAATAGCACGAGAAGAGCGATCTAGATGATTCCTCATACTTCTGACTGAAGTCTCACTAACATTATCGCAGAAAATGCATATCTCAGCTTGAAACCCGACGAAAACCAAGATGTCGCCGGTTCTGCATAAGAAACGCACTGTGGGGTGGTGAAAACACCAGAAAACGTGTTACTCGCATTAACTAGCTCGAAAAGAGCGTTCTGAATGATTCTGCATACTTCTCATAGATGAAACACAAAGATTATCGCAGAAAATGCATATATCAGATGGAAACCCCACGAAAACAAAGTTATCGGCGGCTCTACATATCAAACTCACTGTGGAGTGGTCAAAACACCAGATAACGTGTTTCCCGCATTAAATAGCTCGAAAAGGGCGATCTCGATGATTCTGCATACTTCGGACAGAAGTCTCACCGAGATTGCCGCAGAAAATGCATATCTCAGCTTGAATCCCGACGAAATCCAAGATGTCGCCGGTTCTGCATGTCAAACGTACTGTGGAGTGGTCAATACACCAGAAAACGTGTTTCTCGAATTAAATAGCTCGAGAAGAGCGATCTAGATGATTCCTCATACTTCTGACTGAAGTCTCACTAACATTATCGCAGAAAATGCATATCTCAGCTTGAAACCCGACGAAAACCAAGATGTCGCCGGTTCTGCATAAGAAACGCACTGTGGGGTGGTGAAAACACCAGAAAACGTGTTACTCGCATTAACTAGCTCGAAAAGAGCGTTCTGGATGATTCTGCATACTTCTCATAGATGAACCACAAAGATTATCGCAGAAAATGCATATTTCAGCTGGAAACCCCACGAAAACCAAGTTACCTGTGGAGTGATGAAAACACCAGATAACGTGTTTCTCGCATTAAATAGCTCGAATAGAGCGATCTCGATGATTCTGCATACTTCTGACAGAAGACTCACCAAGATTATCGTAGAAAATGCATTTCTCAGCTTGATACCCGACGAAAGCCAAGATGTCGCCGATTCTGCATATCAGACGCACTGTGGAGTGGTGAAAACACCAGAAAACGTGTTACTCGCATTAACTAGCTCGAAAAGAGCGTTCTGAATGATTCTGCATACTTCTCATAGATGAAACACAAAGATTATCGCAAAAAATGCATATATCAGCTGGAAACCCCACGAAAACCAAGTTATCGGCGGCTCTACATATCAAACGCACTGTAGAGTGGCCAAAACACCAGAAAACTTGTTTTTTCGCATTAAATAGCTCGAAAGGAGCGATCTAGATGATTCTGCATACTTCTGACTGAAGTCTCACCAATATTATCGCAGAAAATGCATATCTCAGCTGGAATCCTCACGAAAATCAAGATGTCGCCGGTTCTTCATATCAAACGCACTGTGGGGTGGTGAAAACACCAGAAAACGTGTTACTCGCATTACCTAGCTCGAAAAGAGCGTTCTGGATGATTCTGCATACTTCTCATAGATGAAACACAAAGATTATCGCAGAAAATGCATATTTAAGCTGGAAACCCCACGAAAACCAAAATATCGCCGGTTCTGCATATCAAACGCCCTGTGGAGTGATGAAAACACCAGAAAACGTGTTTCTCGCATTTAGTAGCTCGAAAAGAGCGTTCTCGAAGATTCTGCATACTTCTGACAGAAGTATCACCAAGATTATCGATGAAAATGCATATCCCAGCTTGAATCCCGACCGAAACCAAGATATCTTCGGTTCTGCATGTCAAACGTACTGTGGAGTGGCGAATACACCAGAAAACGTGTTTCTCGCATTAAGTAGCTCGAAAAGAGCGTTCTCGAAGATTCTGCATATTTCTGACAGAAGTATCACCAAGATTATCGTAGAAAATGCATATCCCAGCTTGAATCCCGACCGTAACCAAGATATCTCCGGTTCTGCATGTCAAACGCACTGTGGAGTGGTGAAAACAACCAGATAACGTGTTTCTCGCATTAAATACCTCGAAAAGAGGGATGTCGATGATTCTGCATACTTCTGACAGAAGACTCACAAAGATTATCGCAGAAAATGCATATCTCAGCTTGAAACCTCACGAAAATCAAAATGTCGCCGGTTCTGCATATCAAACGCTCTGTGGAGTGGTGAAAACAACCCGATAACGTGTTTCTCGCATTAAATAGCTCGAAACGAGCGATCTAGATGATTCTGCATACTTCTGACAGAAGTATCACCAAGATTATCGATGAAAATGCATATCCCAGCTTGAATCCCGACCGAAACCAAGATATCTTCGGTTCTGCATGTCAAACGTACTGTGGAGTGGCGAATACACCAGAAAACGTGTTTCTCGCATTAACTAGCTCGAAAAGAGCGTTCTGGATGATTCTGCATACTTCTCATAGATGAAACACAACGATTATCGCAGAAAATGCATATTTAAGCTGGAAACCCCACGAAAACCAAAATATCGCCGGTTCTGCATATCAAACGCACTGCGGAGTGATGAAAACACCAGAAAACGTGTTTCTCGCATTTAGTAGCTCGAAAAGAGCGTTCTCGAAGATTCTGCATACTTCTGACAGAAGTCTCACCAAGTTTATCGCAGAAAATGCATATCTCAGCTTGAAACCCCACGAAAACCAAGATATCGCCGGTTATGCAAATCATACGCACTGTGGAGTGGTGAAAACACCAGATAACGTGTTTCTCGCATTAAGCAGCTCGAAAAGAGCGATCTCGATGATTAAGCATACTTCGGACAGAAGTCTCACCAAGTTTATCGCAGAAAATGCATATCTCAGCTTGAAACCCCACGAAAACCAAGATATCGCCGGTTATGCAAATCATACGCACTGTGGAGTGGTGAAAACACCAGATAACGTGTTTCTCGCATTAAGCAGCTCGAAAAGAGCGATCTCGATGAATAAGCATACTTCGGACAGAAGTCTCACCAAGTTTATCGCAGAAAATGCATATCTCAGCTTGAAACCCCACGAAAACCAAGATATCGCCGGTTATGCAAATCATACGCACTGTGGAGTGGTGAAAACACCAGATAACGTGTTTCTCGCAACTAAATAGCTCGAAACGAGCGATCTAGATGATTCTGCATACTTCTGACTGAAGTCTCACCAACATAATCGTAGAAAATGCATATCTCAGCTTGAAACCCCACGAAAACCAAGATATCGTCGGTTCAGCATATCATACGCACTGTGGAGTGGTGAAAACACCAGATAACGTGTTTCTCGCATTAAATAGCTCGAAACGAGCGATCTCGATGACTAAGCATACTTCGGACAGAAGTCTCACCAAGATTATCGCAGAAAATGCATATCTGAGCTTGAAACCCCACGAAAACCAAGATATCGTCGGTTCTGCATATCATACGCACTGTGGAGTGGTGAAAACACCAGATAACGTGTTTCTCGCATTAAATAGCTCGAAACGAGCGATCTCGATGATTAAGCATACTTCGGACAGAGGTCTCGCCAAGATTGCCGCAGAAAATGCATATCTCAGCTTGAAACCTCACGAAAACCAAGATATCTCCGGCTCTACATATCAAACGCACTGTGGAGTGCTCAAAACACCAGAAAACTTGTTTTTTCGCATTAAATAGCTCGAAACGAGCGATCTTGATGATTCTGTATACTTCTGACTGAAGTCTCACCAACATTATCGCAGAAAATGCATATCTCAGCTTGAAACCTCACGAAAATCAAAATGTCTCCGGTTCTGCATATCAAACGCTCTGTGGAGTGGTGAAAACAACCCGATAACGTGTTTCTCGCATTAAATAGCTCGAAAAGTGCGTTCTCGAAGATTCTGCATACATCTGACAGATTCTCACCAAGATTATCGTAGAAAATGCATATCTCAGCTTGAAACCCCACGAAAACCAAGATATCGTCGGTTCTGCATATCATACGCACTGTGGAGTGGTGAAAACACCAGATAACGTGTTTCTCGCATTAAATAGCTCGAAACGAGCGATCTCGATGACTAAGCATACTTCTGACTGAAGTGTCACCAATATTATCGTTGAAAATGCATTTCTCAGCTTGAAACCTCACGAAAATCAAGATGTCGCCGGTTCTGCATAACAGACGCACTGTGGAGTGGGCAAAACACCAGATAACGTGTATCTCGCATTAAATAGCTCGAAAAGAGCGATATCGATGATTCTGCATACTTCGGACAGAGGTCTCACCAAGATTGCCGCAGAAAATGCATATCTCAGCTTGAAACCTCACGAAAACCAAGATATCTCCGACTCTACATATCAAACGCACTGTGGAGTGCTCAAAACACCAGAAAACTTGTTTTTTCGCATTAAATAGCTCGAAACGAGCGATCTTGATGATTCTGTATACTTCTGACTGAAGTCTCACCAACATTATCGCAGAAAATGCATATCTCAGCTTGAAACCTCACGAAAATCAAAATGTCGCCGGTTCTGCATATCAAACGCTCTGTGGAGTGGTGAAAACAACCCGATAACGTGTTTCTCGCATTAAATAGCTCGAAAAGAGAGTTCTCGAAGATTCTGCATACTTCTGACTGAAGTCTCACCAAGATTATGGCAGAAAATGCTGATCTGAGCTTGAAACCCCACGAAAACCAAGATATCGCTGGTTCTGCATATCAAACGCACTGTGGAGTGGTGAAAACACCAGATAACGTGTTTCTCGCATTAAATAGCTCGAGAAGAGCGATCTCAATGATTCTGCATACTTCGGACAGAAGTCTCACCAAGATTATGGCAGAAAATGCATATCTGAGCTTGAAACCCCACGAAAACCAAGATATCGCTGGTTCTGCATATCAAACGCACTGTGGAGTGGCGAAAACACCAGATAACGTGTTACTCGCATTAACTAGCTCGAAAAGAGCGTTCTGAATGATTCTGCATACTTCTCATAGATGAAACACAAAGATTATCGCAGAAAATGCATATATCAGATGGAAACCCCACGAAAACCAAGTTATCGGCGGCTCTACATATCAAACTCACTGTGGAGTGGTCAAAACAACAGATAACGTGTTTCCCGCATTAAATAGCTCGAAAAGGGTGATCTCGATGATTCTGCATACTTCGGACAGAAGTCTCACCAAGATTGCCGCAGAAAATGCATATCTCAGCTTGAATCCCGACGAAATCCAAGATGTCGCCGGTTCTGCATGTCAAACGTACTGTGGAGTGGTGAAAACACCAGAAAACGTGTTACTCGCATTAACTAGCTCGCAAAGAGCGTTCTGGATGATTCTGCATACTTCTCATAGATGAACCACAAAGATTATCGCAGAAAATGCATATTTCAGCTGGAAACCCCACGAAAACCAAGTTACCTGTGGAGTGATGAAAACACCAAATAACGTGTTTCTCGCATTAAATAGCTCGAATAGAGCGATCTCGATGATTCTGCATACTTCTGACAGAAGACTCAACAAGATTATCGCAGAAAATGCATATTTTAGCAGGAAACCCCACGAAAACCAAGTTATCGGCGGCTCTACATATCAAAAGCACTGTGCAGTTGTCAAAACACCAGATAACGTCTTTCTCGCATTAAATAGCTCGAAACGAGCGATCTAGATGATTCTGCATACTTCTGACTGAAGTCTCACCAACATAATCGTAGAAAATGCATATCTGAGCTTGAAACCCCACGAAAACCAAGATATCGCTGGTTCTGCATATCAAACGCACTGTGGAGTGGTGAAAACACCAGATAACGTGTTACTCGCATTAACTAGCTCGAAAAGAGCGTTCTGAATGATTCTGCATACTTCTCATAGATGAAACACAAAGATTATCGCAGAAAATGCATATATCAGATGGAAACCCCACGAAAACCAAGTTATCGGCGGCTCTACATATCAAACTCACTGTGGAGTGGTCAAAACAACAGATAACGTGTTTCTCGCATTAAATAGCTCGAATAGAGCGATCTCGATGATTCTGCATACTTCTGACAGAAGACTCACCAAGATTATCGTAGAAAATGCATATCTCAGCTTGATACCCGACTAAAGCCAAGATGTCGCCGGTTCTTCATATCAAACGCACTGTGGGGTGGTGAAAACACCAGAAAACGTGTTACTCGCATTAACTAGCTCGAAAAGAGCGATCTCGATGATTCTGCGCACTTCGGACAGAAGTCTCACCAAGATTAACGCAGAAAATGCATGTCTCAGCTTGAACCCCGACCGAAACCAAGATATCTTCGGTTCTGCATGTCAAATGTACTGTGGAGTGGCGAATACACCAGAAAACGTGTTTCTCGCATTAAGTAGCTCGAAAAGAGCGTTCTCGAAGATTCTGCATACTTCTGACAGAAGTATCACCAAGATTATCGATGAAAATGCATATCCCAGCTTGAATCCCTACCGAAACCAAGATATCTTCGGTTCTGCATGTCAAACGTACTGTGGAGTGGCGAATACACCAGAAAACGTGTTTCTCGCATTGAGTAGCTCGAAAAGAGCGTTCTCGAAGATTCTGCATATTTCTGACGGAAGTATCACCAAGATTATCGTAGAAAATGCATATCCGAGCTTGAATCCCGACCGTAACCAAGATATCTCCGGTTCTGCATGTCAAACGTACTGTGGATAGGTGAATACACCAGAAATGTGTTTCTCGCATTAAATAGCTCGAAAAGAGCGATCTCGATTATTCTGCATACTTCTGACTGAAGTCTCACCAAGATTATCGCAGAAAATGCATATATCAGCTGGAAACCCCACGAAAACCAAGTTATCGCGGGCTCTACATATGAAACGCACTGTGGAGTGGTCAAAACACCAGATAACGTGTTTCCCGCATTAAATAGCTCGAAAAGAGCGATCTCGATGATTCTGCGCACTTCGGACAGAAGTCTCACCAAGATTGCCGCAGAAAATGCATATCTCAGCTTGAAACCCGACGAAATCCAAGATGTCGCCGGTTCTGCATATCAAACGCACAGTGGAGTGTTGAAAACACCAGATAGCGTGTTTCTCGCATTAAATAGCTCGAAACGAACGATCTAGATGGTTCTGCATACTTCTGACTGAAGTCTCACCAATATTATCGCACAAAATGCATATCTAAGCTTGAATCCCGACGAAAACCAAGATGTCGCCGGTTCTACATATCAAACGCACTGTGGAGTGGTCAAAACACCAGAAAACTTGTTTTTTCGCATTAAGTAGCTCGAAACGAGCGATCTAGATGATTCTGCATACTTCTGACTAAAGTCTCACGAAGATTAGCGCAGAAAATGCATATCTCAGCTGGAAACCCCACGAAAACCAAGATATCGCCGGTTCTGCATATCAATAGCCCTGTGGAGTGATGAAAACACCAGATAACGTGTTTCTCGCATTAAATAGCTCGAATAGAGCGATCTCGATGATTCTGCATACTTCTGTCAGAAGACTCACCAAGATTATCGCAGAAAATGCATATTTTAGCTGGAAACCCCACGAAAATCAAGATGTAGCCGGTTCAGCGTATCAAACGCACTGTGGAGTGATGAAAACACCAGATAACGTGTTTCTCGCATTAAATAGCTCGAATAGAGCGATCTCGATGATTCTGCATACTTCTGACAGAAGACTCACCAAGATTATCGCAGAAAATGCATATTTTAGCTGGAAACCCCACGAAAACCAAGTTATCGGCGGCTCTACATATCAAAAGCACTGTGGAGTGGTCAAAACACCAGAAAACTTGTTTTTTCGCATTAAGTAGCTCGAAACGAGCGATCTAGATGATTCTGCATACTTCTTACTGAAGTCTCACCAATATTATCGCAGAAAATGCATATCTCAGCTAGAAACCTCACGAAAATCAAGATGTCGCCGGTTCTGCATATCAAACGCACTGTGGAGTAGTGAAAACAACCAGATAACGTGTTTCTCTCATTAAATAGCTCGGATAGAGCGATCTAGATGATTCTGCATACTTCTGACTAAAGTCTCACCAAGATTATCGTAGAAAATGCATATCTCAGCTTGATACCCGACTAAAGCCAAGATGTCGCCGGTTCTTCATATCAAACGCACTGTGGGGTGGT
The DNA here is from genome assembly GCA_951804975.1 of Anthophora plumipes. Lineage (NCBI taxonomy): Eukaryota > Metazoa > Arthropoda > Insecta > Hymenoptera > Apidae > Anthophora > Anthophora plumipes. Next base: position 106,024 of record CATORF010000960.1, read on the forward strand.
GAAAACACCAGATAACGTGTTCCTGGCATTAAATAGCTCGAAAAGAGCGATCTCGATTATTCTGCATACTTCTGACTGAGGTCTCACCAAGATTATCTCAGAAAATGCATATCTCAGCTACAAACCCCACCAAAACCAAGATATCGCCGGTTCTGCATTTCAGACGCACTGTGGAGTGGTGAAAAAACCAGAAAACGTGTTTCTCGCATTATGTAGCTCGAAAAGAGCGTTCTCGATGATTCTGCATACTTCTCATTGATGAAACACCAAGATTATCGCAGAAAATGCATATATCAGCTGGAAACCCCACGAAAACCAAGTTATCGGCGGATCTACATATCAAACGCACTGTGGAGTGGTCAAAACACCAGATAACGTGTTTCCCGCATTAAATAGCTCGAAAAGAGCGATCTCGATGATTCTGCACACTTCGGACAGAAGACTCACCAAGATTATCGTAAAAAATGCATATCTCAGCTTGATACCCGACTAAAGCCAAGATGTCGCCGGTTCTTCATATCAAACGCACTGTGGGGTGGTGAAAACACCAGAAAACGTGTTACTCGCATTAACTAGCTCGAAAAGAGCGTTCTGGATGATTCTGCATACTTCTCATAGATGAAACACAAAGATTATCGCAGAAAATGCATATTTAAGCTGGAAACCCCACGAAAACCAAAATATCGCCGGTTCTGCATATCAAACGCCCTGTGGAGTGATGAAAACACCAGAAAACGAGTTTCTCGCATTAAATAGCTCGAAAAGTACGATCTCGATGATTATGCATACTTCGGACAGAAGTCTCACCAAGATTATCGCAGAAAATGCATATCTCAGCTTGAAACCCGACCGAAACCAAGATATCTCCGGTTCTGCATGTCAAAGGTACTGTGGTGTGGTGAAAACACCAGAAAACGTGTTTCGTGCATTAAGTAGCTCGAAAAGAGCGATCTAGATGATTCTGCATACTTCTGACTAAAGTCTCACCAAGATTATCGTAGAAAATGCATATCTCAGCTTGATACCCGACTAAAGCCAAGATGTCGCCGGTTCTTCATATCAAACGCACTGTGGGGTGGTGAAAACACCAGATAACGTGTTCCTGGCATTAAATAGCTCGAAAAGAGCGATCTCGATTATTCTGCATACTTCTGACTGAGGTCTCACCAAGATTATCTCAGAAAATGCATATCTCAGCTACAAACCCCACCAAAACCAAGATATCGCCGGTTCTGCATTTCAGACGCACTGTGGAGTGGTGAAAAAACCAGAAAACGTGTTTCTCGCATTATGTAGCTCGAAAAGAGCGTTCTCGATGATTCTGCATACTTCTCATTGATGAAACACCAAGATTATCGCAGAAAATGCATATATCAGCTGGAAACCCCACGAAAACCAAGTTATCGGCGGATCTACATATCAAACGCACTGTGGAGTGGTCAAAACACCAGATAACGTGTTTCCCGCATTAAATAGCTCGAAAAGAGCGATCTCGATGATTCTGCACACTTCGGACAGAAGACTCACCAAGATTATCGTAAAAAATGCATATCTCAGCTTGATACCCGACTAAAGCCAAGATGTCGCCGGTTCTTCATATCAAACGCACTGTGGGGTGGTGAAAACACCAGAAAACGTGTTACTCGCATTAACTAGCTCGAAAAGAGCGTTCTGGATGATTCTGCATACTTCTCATAGATGAAACACAAAGATTATCGCAGAAAATGCATATTTAAGCTGGAAACCCCACGAAAACCAAAATATCGCCGGTTCTGCATATCAAACGCCCTGTGGAGTGATGAAAACACCAGAAAACGAGTTTCTCGCATTAAATAGCTCGAAAAGTACGATCTCGATGATTATGCATACTTCGGACAGAAGTCTCACCAAGATTATCGCAGAAAATGCATATCTCAGCTTGAAACCCGACCGAAACCAAGATATCTCCGGTTCTGCATGTCAAAGGTACTGTGGTGTGGTGAAAACACCAGAAAACGTGTTTCGTGCATTAAGTAGCTCGAAAAGAGCGATCTAGATGATTCTGCATACTTCTGACAAAAGACCCACCAAGATTATCGCAGAAAATGCATATCTCAGCTGGAAACACCACGAAAATCAAGATATCGCCTGTTCTGCACATCAAACGCACTGTGGAGTGGTGAAAACAACCAGAGAACGTGTTTCTCGCATTAAATAGCTCGAAAAGAGCGATCCCGATGATTCAGCATACTTCGGACAGAAGTCTCACCAATATTATCGCAGGAAATGCATATCTCAGCTTGAAACCCGACCGAAACCAAGATATCTCCGGTTCTGCATATCAAACCAACTGTGGAGTGGTGAAAACACCAGACAACGTGTTTCTCGCATTAAATAGCTCGAAAAGAGCGATCCCGATGATTCAGCATACTTCGGACAGATGTCTCACCAAGGTTATCGTAGAAAATGCATATCTCTGCTTGAAACCCGACGAATACCAAATATCGCCGGTTCTGCATATCAAACCAACTGTGGAGTGGTGAAAACAACCAGAGAACGTATTTCTCGCATTAAATAGCTCGAAAAGAGCGATCCCGATGATTCAGCATACTTCTAACAGAAGTCTCACCCAGATTATCGCAGAGAATGCATATCTCTACTTGAAACCCCACGAAAACCAAGATATCTACTGTTCTGCATATCCAAGGAACTGTGGAGTGGTGAAAACCCCAGAAAACGGGTTTCTCGCATCAAATAGCTCGAAAAGAGCGCTCTCTACGTTTCTGCATACTTCGGACAGATGTTTCACCAAGCTTATCGTAGAAAATGCATATCTCAGCTTGAAACCCGACCGAAACCAAGATATCTCCGGTTCTGCATGTCAAAGGTACTGTGGTGTGGTGAAAACACCAGAAAACGTGTTTCGTGCATTAAGTAGCTCGAAAAGAGCGATCTAGATGATTCTGCATACTTCTGACAAAAGACCCACCAAGATTATCGCAGAAAATGCATATCTCAGCTGGAAACACCACGAAAATCAAGATATCGCCTGTTCTGCACATCAAACGCACTGTGGAGTGGTGATAACAACCAGAGAACGTGTTTCTCGCATTAAATAGCTCGAAAAGAGCGATCCCGATGATTCAGCATACTTCGGACAGAAGTCTCACCAATATTATCGCAGGAAATGCATATCTCAGCTTGAAACCCGACCGAAACCAAGATATCTCCGGTTCTGCATATCAAACCAACTGTGGAGTGGTGAAAACACCAGACAACGTGTTTCTCGCATTAAATAGCTCGAAAAGAGCGATCCCGATGATTCAGCATACTTCGGACAGAGGTCTCACCAAGATAATCCAGGAAATGCATATCTCAGCTTGAAACCCCACGAAAACCAAGATATCTCCGGTTCTGCATATCCAACGAACTGTGGTGCGGTGAAAACCCCAGAAAACGTGTTTCTCGCATTAAATAGCTCGAAAAGAGCGCTCTTGATGTTTCGGCATACTTCGGACAGATGTTTCACCAAGATTATCGTAGAAAATGCATATCTCAACTTGAAACCCGACGAAAACCAAACATCGCCGGTTCTGCATATCAAACCAACTGTGGAGTGGTGAAAACACCAGACAACGTGTTTCTCGCATTAAATAGATCGAAAAGTGCGATCTCGATGATTCTGCATACTTCGGACAGAAATCTCACCAAAATTATCGTAAAAAATGCATATCTCAGCTTGAAACCCCATGAAAACCAAGATATCGCTGGTTCTGCATATCAAACGCACTGTGGAGTGGTGAAAACACCAGATAACGTGTTTCTCGCACTAACTAGCTCGAAAAGAGCGATCTCGATGATTCAGCATACTTCGGACAGAAGTCTCACCAAGATTATCGCAGAATATGCATATCTCAACTTGAAACCCCTCGAAAACCAAGATATCTCCGGTTCTGCATATCCAACGCACTGTGGAGTGGTGAAAACCCCAGAAAACGAGTTTCTCGCATTAAATAGCTCGAAAAGAGCGCTCTCGATGTTTCTGCATACTTCGGGCAGATGTCTCACCAAGCTTATCGTAGAAAATGCATATCTCCGCTTGAAACCCGACGAATACCAAAATATCGCCGGTTCTGCATATCAAACCAACTGTGGAGTGGTGAAAACAACCAGAGAACGTGTTTCTCGCATTAAATATCTCGAAAAGAGCGATCCCGATGATTCAGCATACTTCGGACAGAAGTCTCACCAAGATAATCCAGGATATGCATATCTCAGCTTGAAACCCCACGAAAACCATAATATCTCCGGTTCTGCATATCCAACGAACTGTGGAGTGGTGAAAACCCCAGAAAACGAGTTTCTCGCATTAAATAGCTCGAAAAGAGCGCTCTCGATGTTTCTGCATACTTCGGACAGATGTCTCACGTAGCTTATCGTAGAAAATGCATATCTCCGATTGAAACCCGACGAATACCAAAATATCGCCGGTTCTGCATATCAAACCAACTGTGGAGTGGTGAAAACAACCAGAGAACGTGTTTCTCGCATGAAATAGCTCGAAAAGAGCGGTCCCGATGATTCAGCATACTTCTAACAGAAGTCTCACCAAGATTATCGCAGAAATGCATATCTCTACTTGAAACCCCACGAAAACCAAGATATCTACTGTTCTGCATATCCAAGGAACTGTGGAGTGGTGAAAACCCCAGAAAACGTGTTTCTCGCATTAAGTAGCTCGAAAAGGGCGATCTAGATGATTCTGCATACTTCTGACAAAAGACCCACCAAGATTATCGCAGAGAATGCATATCTCAGCTGGAAACACCACGAAAATCAAGATATCGCCTGTTCTGCACATCAAACGCACTGTGGAGTGGTGAAAACAACCAGAGAACGTGTTTCTCGCATTAAATAGCTCGAAAAGAGCGATCCCGATGATTCAGCATACTTCGGACAGAAGTCTCACCAAGATTATCGCAGGAAATGCATATCTCAGCTTGAAACCCCACGAAAACCAAGGTATCTCCGGTTCTGCATATTCAACGAACTGTGGAGTGTTGAAAACCCCAGAAAACGAGTTTCTCGCATTAAATAGCTCGAAAAGAGCGCTCTCGATGTTTCTGCATACTTCGGACAGATGTTTCACCAAGATTATCGTAGAAAATGCATATCTCAGCTTGAAACCCGACGAAAACCAAAATATCGCCGGTTCTGCATATCAAACCAACTGTGGAGTGGTGAAAACACCAGATAACGTGTTTCTCGCATTAAATAGCTCGAATAGAGCGATCTCGATGATTCTTCATACTTCGAGCAGAAGTCTCACCAAGATTGCCGCAGAAAATGCATATCTCAGCTTGAAACCCGACGAAATCCAAGATGTCGCCGGTTCTGCATATCAAACGCACAGTGGAGTGTTGAAAACACCAGATAGCGTGTTTCTCGCATTAAATAGCTCGAAACGAACGATCTAGATGGTTCTGCATACTTCTGACTGAAGTCTCACCAATATTATCGCACAAAATGCATATCTAAGCTTGAATCCCGACGAAAACCAAGATGTCGCCGGTTCTACATATCAAACGCACTGTGGAGTGGTCAAAACACCAGAAAACGTGTTTCGTGCATTAAGTAGCTCGAAAAGAGCGATCTAGATGATTCTGCATACTTCTGACAAAAGACCCACCAAGATTATCGCAGAAAATGCATATCTCAGCTGGAAACACCACGAAAATCAAGATATCGCCTGTTCTGCACATCAAACGCACTGTGGAGTGGTGATAACAACCAGAGAACGTGTTTCTCGCATTAAATAGCTCGAAAAGAGCGATCCCGATGATTCAGCATACTTCGGACAGAAGTCTCACCAATATTATCGCAGGAAATGCATATCTCAGCTTGAAACCCGACCGAAACCAAGATATCTCCGGTTCTGCATATCAAACCAACTGTGGAGTGGTGAAAACACCAGACAACGTGTTTCTCGCATTAAATAGCTCGAAAAGAGCGATCCCGATGATTCAGCATACTTCGGACAGAGGTCTCACCAAGATAATCCAGGAAATGCATATCTCAGCTTGAAACCCCACGAAAACCAAGATATCTCCGGTTCTGCATATCCAACGAACTGTGGTGCGGTGAAAACCCCAGAAAACGTGTTTCTCGCATTAAATAGCTCGAAAAGAGCGCTCTTGATGTTTCGGCATACTTCGGACAGATGTTTCACCAAGATTATCGTAGAAAATGCATATCTCAACTTGAAACCCGACGAAAACCAAACATCGCCGGTTCTGCATATCAAACCAACTGTGGAGTGGTGAAAACACCAGACAACGTGTTTCTCGCATTAAATAGATCGAAAAGTGCGATCTCGATGATTCTGCATACTTCGGACAGAAATCTCACCAAAATTATCGTAAAAAATGCATATCTCAGCTTGAAACCCCATGAAAACCAAGATATCGCTGGTTCTGCATATCAAACGCACTGTGGAGTGGTGAAAACACCAGATAACGTGTTTCTCGCACTAACTAGCTCGAAAAGAGCGATCTCGATGATTCAGCATACTTCGGACAGAAGTCTCACCAAGATTATCGCAGAATATGCATATCTCAGCTTGAAACCCCTCGAAAACCAAGATATCTCCGGTTCTGCATATCCAACGCACTGTGGAGTGGTGAAAACCCCAGAAAACGAGTTTCTCGCATTAAATAGCTCGAAAAGAGCGCTCTCGATGTTTCTGCATACTTCGGGCAGATGTCTCACCAAGCTTATCGTAGAAAATGCATATCTCCGCTTGAAACCCGACGAATACCAAAATATCGCCGGTTCTGCATATCAAACCAACTGTGGAGTGGTGAAAACAACCAGAGAACGTGTTTCTCGCATTAAATATCTCGAAAAGAGCGATCCCGATGATTCAGCATACTTCGGACAGAAGTCTCACCAAGATAATCCAGGATATGCATATCTCAGCTTGAAACCCCACGAAAACCATAATATCTCCGGTTCTGCATATCCAACGAACTGTGGAGTGGTGAAAACCCCAGAAAACGAGTTTCTCGCATTAAATAGCTCGAAAAGAGCGCTCTCGATGTTTCTGCATACTTCGGACAGATGTCTCACGTAGCTTATCGTAGAAAATGCATATCTCCGATTGAAACCCGACGAATACCAAAATATCGCCGGTTCTGCATATCAAACCAACTGTGGAGTGGTGAAAACAACCAGAGAACGTGTTTCTCGCATGAAATAGCTCGAAAAGAGCGGTCCCGATGATTCAGCATACTTCGGACAGAAGTCTCACCAATATTATCGCAGGAAATGCATATCTCAGCTTGAAACCCGACCGAAACCAAGATATCTCCGGTTCTGCATGTCAAACGTACTGTGGAGTGGTGAAAACACCAGAAAACGTGTTTCGTGGATTAAGTAGCTCGAAAAGAGCGATCTAGATGATTCTGCATACTTCTGAATGAAGTCTCACCAACATTATCGCAGAAAATGCATATCTCAGCTCGAAACCGCACGAAAATCAGGATGTTGCCGGTTCAGCATATCAAACGCACTGTGGAGTGGTGAAAACAACCAGAGAACGTGTTTCTCGCATTAAATAGCTCGAAAAGGGCGATCCCGATGATTCAGCAAACTTCGGACAGAAGTCTCACCAAGATTATCGCAGGAAGTACATATCTCCGCTTGAAACCCCACGAAAACCAAGATATCTCCGGTTCTGCATATCCAACGAACTGTGGAGTGGTGAAAACCCCAGAAAACGAGTTTCTCGCATTAAATAGCTCGATGATTCTGCATACTTCTGAATGAAGTCTCACCAACATTATCGCAGAAAATGCATATCTCAGCTCGAAACCTCACGAAAATCAGGATGTTGCCGGTTCAGCATATCAAACGCACTGTGGAGTGGTGAAAACAACCAGAGAACGTGTTTCTCGCATTAAATAGCTCAAAAAGAGCGATCCCGATGATTCAGCAAACTTCGGACAGAAGTCTCACCAAGATTATCGCAGGAAGTACATAACTCCGCTTGAAACCCCACGAAAACCAAGATATCTCCGGTTCTGCATATCCAACGAACTGTGGAGTGGTAAAAACCCCAGAAAACGAGTTTCTCGCATTAAATAGCTCGAATAGAGCGCTCTTGATGTTTCTGCATACTTCGGACACATGTTTCACCAAGATTATCGTAGAAAATGCATATCTCAGCTTGAAAACCGACGAAAACCAAAATATCGATGGTTCTGCATATCAAACCAACTGTGGAGTGGTGAAAACACCAGATAACGTGTTCTTCGCATTAAATAGCTCGGAAAGTGCGATCTCGATGATTCTGCATACTTCTAACAGAAGTCTCACCAAGATTATCGCAGAAAATGCATATCTCTGCTTGAAACCCCACGAAAACCAAGATATCTACTGTTCTGCATATCCAAGGAACTGTGGAGTGGTGAAAACCCCAGAAAACGTGTTTCTCGCATTAAATAGCTCGAAAAGAGCGCTCTCGACGTTTCTGCATACTTCGGACAGATGTTTCACCAAGCTTATCGTAGAAAATGCATATCTCAGCTGGAAACCTGACGAAAATCAAAATATCTCCGGTTCTGCATATCCAACGAACTGTGGAGTGGTGAAAACCCCAGAAAACGAGTTTCTCGCATTAAATAGCTCGAAAAGAGCGCTCTCGATGTTTCTGCATACTTCGGACAGATGTTTCACCAAGATTATCGTAGAAAATGCATATCTCAGCTGGAAACCCCACGAAAACCAAGATATCGCCGGTTCTGCATATCAGACGCACTGTGGAGTGGTGAAAACAACCCGATAACGTGTTTCTCGCATTAAATAGCTCGAAAAGAGAGTTCTCGAAGATTCTGCATACTTCTGACTGAAGTCTCACCAAGATTATGGCAGAAAATGCTGATCTGAGCTTGAAACCCCACGAAAACCAAGATATCGCTGGTTCTGCATATCAAACGCACTGTGGAGTGGTGAAAACACCAGATAACGTGTTTCTCGCATTAAATAGCTCGAGAAGAGCGATCTCAATGATTCTGCATACTTCGGACAGAAGTCTCACCAAGATTATGGCAGAAAATGCATATCTGAGCTTGAAACCCCACGAAAACCAAGATATCGCTGGTTCTGCATATCAAACGCACTGTGGAGTGGCGAAAACACCAGATAACGTGTTACTCGCATTAACTAGCTCGAAAAGAGCGTTCTGAATGATTCTGCATACTTCTCATAGATGAAACACAAAGATTATCGCAGAAAATGCATATATCAGATGGAAACCCCACGAAAACCAAGTTATCGGCGGCTCTACATATCAAACTCACTGTGGAGTGGTCAAAACAACAGATAACGTGTTTCCCGCATTAAATAGCTCGAAAAGGGTGATCTCGATGATTCTGCATACTTCGGACAGAAGTCTCACCAAGATTGCCGCAGAAAATGCATATCTCAGCTTGAATCCCGACGAAATCCAAGATGTCGCCGGTTCTGCATGTCAAACGTACTGTGGAGTGGTGAAAACACCAGAAAACGTGTTACTCGCATTAACTAGCTCGCAAAGAGCGTTCTGGATGATTCTGCATACTTCTCATAGATGAACCACAAAGATTATCGCAGAAAATGCATATTTCAGCTGGAAACCCCACGAAAACCAAGTTACCTGTGGAGTGATGAAAACACCAAATAACGTGTTTCTCTCATTAAATAGCTCGAATAGAGCGATCTCGATGATTCTGCATACTTCTGACAGAAGACTCAACAAGATTATCGCAGAAAATGCATATTTTAGCAGGAAACCCCACGAAAACCAAGTTATCGGCGGCTCTACATATCAAAAGCACTGTGCAGTTGTCAAAACACCAGATAACGTCTTTCTCGCATTAAATAGCTCGAAACGAGCGATCTAGATGATTCTGCATACTTCTGACTGAAGTCTCACCAACATAATCGTAGAAAATGCATATCTGAGCTTGAAACCCCACGAAAACCAAGATATCGCTGGTTCTGCATATCAAACGCACTGTGGAGTGGTGAAAACACCAGATAACGTGTTACTCGCATTAACTAGCTCGAAAAGAGCGTTCTGAATGATTCTGCATACTTCTCATAGATGAAACACAAAGATTATCGCAGAAAATGCATATATCAGATGGAAACCCCACGAAAACCAAGTTATCGGCGGCTCTACATATCAAACTCACTGTGGAGTGGTCAAAACAACAGATAACGTGTTTCTCGCATTAAATAGCTCGAATAGAGCGATCTCGATGATTCTGCATACTTCTGACAGAAGACTCACCAAGATTATCGTAGAAAATGCATATCTCAGCTTGATACCCGACTAAAGCCAAGATGTCGCCGGTTCTTCATATCAAACGCACTGTGGGGTGGTGAAAACACCAGAAAACGTGTTACTCGCATTAACTAGCTCGAAAAGAGCGATCTCGATGATTCTGCGCACTTCGGACAGAAGTCTCACCAAGATTAACGCAGAAAATGCATGTCTCAGCTTGAACCCCGACCGAAACCAAGATATCTTCGGTTCTGCATGTCAAATGTACTGTGGAGTGGCGAATACACCAGAAAACGTGTTTCTCGCATTAAGTAGCTCGAAAAGAGCGTTCTCGAAGATTCTGCATACTTCTGACAGAAGTATCACCAAGATTATCGATGAAAATGCATATCCCAGCTTGAATCCCTACCGAAACCAAGATATCTTCGGTTCTGCATGTCAAACGTACTGTGGAGTGGCGAATACACCAGAAAACGTGTTTCTCGCATTGAGTAGCTCGAAAAGAGCGTTCTCGAAGATTCTGCATATTTCTGACGGAAGTATCACCAAGATTATCGTAGAAAATGCATATCCGAGCTTGAATCCCGACCGTAACCAAGATATCTCCGGTTCTGCATGTCAAACGTACTGTGGATAGGTGAATACACCAGAAATGTGTTTCTCGCATTAAATAGCTCGAAAAGAGCGATCTCGATTATTCTGCATACTTCTGACTGAAGTCTCACCAAGATTATCGCAGAAAATGCATATATCAGCTGGAAACCCCACGAAAACCAAGTTATCGCGGGCTCTACATATGAAACGCACTGTGGAGTGGTCAAAACACCAGATAACGTGTTTCCCGCATTAAATAGCTCGAAAAGAGCGATCTCGATGATTCTGCGCACTTCGGACAGAAGTCTCACCAAGATTGCCGCAGAAAATGCATATCTCAGCTTGAAACCCGACGAAATCCAAGATGTCGCCGGTTCTGCATATCAAACGCACAGTGGAGTGTTGAAAACACCAGATAGCGTGTTTCTCGCATTAAATAGCTCGAAACGAACGATCTAGATGGTTCTGCATACTTCTGACTGAAGTCTCACCAATATTATCGCACAAAATGCATATCTAAGCTTGAATCCCGACGAAAACCAAGATGTCGCCGGTTCTACATATCAAACGCACTGTGGAGTGGTCAAAACACCAGAAAACTTGTTTTTTCGCATTAAGTAGCTCGAAACGAGCGATCTAGATGATTCTGCATACTTCTGACTAAAGTCTCACGAAGATTAGCGCAGAAAATGCATATCTCAGCTGGAAACCCCACGAAAACCAAGATATCGCCGGTTCTGCATATCAATAGCCCTGTGGAGTGATGAAAACACCAGATAACGTGTTTCTCGCATTAAATAGCTCGAATAGAGCGATCTCGATGATTCTGCATACTTCTGTCAGAAGACTCACCAAGATTATCGCAGAAAATGCATATTTTAGCTGGAAACCCCACGAAAATCAAGATGTAGCCGGTTCAGCGTATCAAACGCACTGTGGAGTGATGAAAACACCAGATAACGTGTTTCTCGCATTAAATAGCTCGAATAGAGCGATCTCGATGATTCTGCATACTTCTGACAGAAGACTCACCAAGATTATCGCAGAAAATGCATATTTTAGCTGGAAACCCCACGAAAACCAAGTTATCGGCGGCTCTACATATCAAAAGCACTGTGGAGTGGTCAAAACACCAGAAAACTTGTTTTTTCGCATTAAGTAGCTCGAAACGAGCGATCTAGATGATTCTGCATACTTCTTACTGAAGTCTCACCAATATTATCGCAGAAAATGCATATCTCAGCTAGAAACCTCACGAAAATCAAGATGTCGCCGGTTCTGCATATCAAACGCACTGTGGAGTAGTGAAAACAACCAGATAACGTGTTTCTCTCATTAAATAGCTCGGATAGAGCGATCTAGATGATTCTGCATACTTCTGACTAAAGTCTCACCAAGATTATCGTAGAAAATGCATATCTCAGCTTGATACCCGACTAAAGCCAAGATGTCGCCGGTTCTTCATATCAAACGCACTGTGGGGTGGTGAAAACACCAGATAACGTGTTCCTGGCATTAAATAGCTCGAAAAGAGCGATCTCGATTATTCTGCATACTTCTGACTGAGGTCTCACCAAGATTATCTCAGAAAATGCATATCTCAGCTACAAACCCCACCAAAACCAAGATATCGCCGGTTCTGCATTTCAGACGCACTGTGGAGTGGTGAAAAAACCAGAAAACGTGTTTCTCGCATTATGTAGCTCGAAAAGAGCGTTCTCGATGATTCTGCATACTTCTCATTGATGAAACACCAAGATTATCGCAGAAAATGCATATATCAGCTGGAAACCCCACGAAAACCAAGTTATCGGCGGATCTACATATCAAACGCACTGTGGAGTGGTCAAAACACCAGATAACGTGTTTCCCGCATTAAATAGCTCGAAAAGAGCGATCTCGATGATTCTGCACACTTCGGACAGAAGACTCACCAAGATTATCGTAAAAAATGCATATCTCAGCTTGATACCCGACTAAAGCCAAGATGTCGCCGGTTCTTCATATCAAACGCACTGTGGGGTGGTGAAAACACCAGAAAACGTGTTACTCGCATTAACTAGCTCGAAAAGAGCGTTCTGGATGATTCTGCATACTTCTCATAGATGAAACACAAAGATTATCGCAGAAAATGCATATTTAAGCTGGAAACCCCACGAAAACCAAAATATCGCCGGTTCTGCATATCAAACGCCCTGTGGAGTGATGAAAACACCAGAAAACGAGTTTCTCGCATTAAATAGCTCGAAAAGTACGATCTCGATGATTATGCATACTTCGGACAGAAGTCTCACCAAGATTATCGCAGAAAATGCATATCTCAGCTTGAAACCCGACCGAAACCAAGATATCTCCGGTTCTGCATGTCAAAGGTACTGTGGTGTGGTGAAAACACCAGAAAACGTGTTTCGTGCATTAAGTAGCTCGAAAAGAGCGATCTAGATGATTCTGCATACTTCTGACTAAAGTCTCACCAAGATTATCGTAGAAAATGCATATCTCAGCTTGATACCCGACTAAAGCCAAGATGTCGCCGGTTCTTCATATCAAACGCACTGTGGGGTGGTGAAAACACCAGATAACGCGTTCCTGGCATTAAATAGCTCGAAAAGAGCGATCTCGATTATTCTGCATACTTCTGACTGAGGTCTCACCAAGATTATCTCAGAAAATGCATATCTCAGCTACAAACCCCACCAAAACCAAGATATCGCCGGTTCTGCATTTCAGACGCACTGTGGAGTGGTGAAAAAACCAGAAAACGTGTTTCTCGCATTATGTAGCTCGAAAAGAGCGTTCTCGATGATTCTGCATACTTCTCATTGATGAAACACCAAGATTATCGCAGAAAATGCATATATCAGCTGGAAACCCCACGAAAACCAAGTTATCGGCGGATCTACATATCAAACGCACTGTGGAGTGGTCAAAACACCAGATAACGTGTTTCCCGCATTAAATAGCTCGAAAAGAGCGATCTCGATGATTCTGCACACTTCGGACAGAAGACTCACCAAGATTATCGTAAAAAATGCATATCTCAGCTTGATACCCGACTAAAGCCAAGATGTCGCCGGTTCTTCATATCAAACGCACTGTGGGGTGGTGAAAACACCAGAAAACGTGTTACTCGCATTAACTAGCTCGAAAAGAGCGTTCTGGATGATTCTGCATACTTCTCATAGATGAAACACAAAGATTATCGCAGAAAATGCATATTTAAGCTGGAAACCCCACGAAAACCAAAATATCGCCGGTTCTGCATATCAAACGCCCTGTGGAGTGATGAAAACACCAGAAAACGAGTTTCTCGCATTAAATAGCTCGAAAAGTACGATCTCGATGATTATGCATACTTCGGACAGAAGTCTCACCAAGATTATCGCAGAAAATGCATATCTCAGCTTGAAACCCGACCGAAACCAAGATATCTCCGGTTCTGCATGTCAAAGGTACTGTGGTGTGGTGAAAACACCAGAAAACGTGTTTCGTGCATTAAGTAGCTCGAAAAGAGCGATCTAGATGATTCTGCATACTTCTGACAAAAGACCCACCAAGATTATCGCAGAAAATGCATATCTCAGCTGGAAACACCACGAAAATCAAGATATCGCCTGTTCTGCACATCAAACGCACTGTGGAGTGGTGAAAACAACCAGAGAACGTGTTTCTCGCATTAAATAGCTCGAAAAGAGCGATCCCGATGATTCAGCATACTTCGGACAGAAGTCTCACCAATATTATCGCAGGAAATGCATATCTCAGCTTGAAACCCGACCGAAACCAAGATATCTCCGGTTCTGCATATCAAACCAACTGTGGAGTGGTGAAAACACCAGACAACGTGTTTCTCGCATTAAATAGCTCGAAAAGAGCGATCCCGATGATTCAGCATACTTCGGACAGATGTCTCACCAAGGTTATCGTAGAAAATGCATATCTCTGCTTGAAACCCGACGAATACCAAATATCGCCGGTTCTGCATATCAAACCAACTGTGGAGTGGTGAAAACAACCAGAGAACGTATTTCTCGCATTAAATAGCTCGAAAAGAGCGATCCCGATGATTCAGCATACTTCTAACAGAAGTCTCACCCAGATTATCGCAGAGAATGCATATCTCTACTTGAAACCCCACGAAAACCAAGATATCTACTGTTCTGCATATCCAAGGAACTGTGGAGTGGTGAAAACCCCAGAAAACGGGTTTCTCGCATCAAATAGCTCGAAAAGAGCGCTCTCTACGTTTCTGCATACTTCGGACAGATGTTTCACCAAGCTTATCGTAGAAAATGCATATCTCAGCTTGAAACCCGACCGAAACCAAGATATCTCCGGTTCTGCATGTCAAAGGTACTGTGGTGTGGTGAAAACACCAGAAAACGTGTTTCGTGCATTAAGTAGCTCGAAAAGAGCGATCTAGATGATTCTGCATACTTCTGACAAAAGACCCACCAAGATTATCGCAGAAAATGCATATCTCAGCTGGAAACACCACGAAAATCAAGATATCGCCTGTTCTGCACATCAAACGCACTGTGGAGTGGTGATAACAACCAGAGAACGTGTTTCTCGCATTAAATAGCTCGAAAAGAGCGATCCCGATGATTCAGCATACTTCGGACAGAAGTCTCACCAATATTATCGCAGGAAATGCATATCTCAGCTTGAAACCCGACCGAAACCAAGATATCTCCGGTTCTGCATATCAAACCAACTGTGGAGTGGTGAAAACACCAGACAACGTGTTTCTCGCATTAAATAGCTCGAAAAGAGCGATCCCGATGATTCAGCATACTTCGGACAGAGGTCTCACCAAGATAATCCAGGAAATGCATATCTCAGCTTGAAACCCCACGAAAACCAAGATATCTCCGGTTCTGCATATCCAACGAACTGTGGTGCGGTGAAAACCCCAGAAAACGTGTTTCTCGCATTAAATAGCTCGAAAAGAGCGCTCTTGATGTTTCGGCATACTTCGGACAGATGTTTCACCAAGATTATCGTAGAAAATGCATATCTCAACTTGAAACCCGACGAAAACCAAACATCGCCGGTTCTGCATATCAAACCAACTGTGGAGTGGTGAAAACACCAGACAACGTGTTTCTCGCATTAAATAGATCGAAAAGTGCGATCTCGATGATTCTGCATACTTCGGACAGAAATCTCACCAAAATTATCGTAAAAAATGCATATCTCAGCTTGAAACCCCATGAAAACCAAGATATCGCTGGTTCTGCATATCAAACGCACTGTGGAGTGGTGAAAACACCAGATAACGTGTTTCTCGCACTAACTAGCTCGAAAAGAGCGATCTCGATGATTCAGCATACTTCGGACAGAAGTCTCACCAAGATTATCGCAGAATATGCATATCTCAACTTGAAACCCCTCGAAAACCAAGATATCTCCGGTTCTGCATATCCAACGCACTGTGGAGTGGTGAAAACCCCAGAAAACGAGTTTCTCGCATTAAATAGCTCGAAAAGAGCGCTCTCGATGTTTCTGCATACTTCGGGCAGATGTCTCACCAAGCTTATCGTAGAAAATGCATATCTCCGCTTGAAACCCGACGAATACCAAAATATCGCCGGTTCTGCATATCAAACCAACTGTGGAGTGGTGAAAACAACCAGAGAACGTGTTTCTCGCATTAAATATCTCGAAAAGAGCGATCCCGATGATTCAGCATACTTCGGACAGAAGTCTCACCAAGATAATCCAGGATATGCATATCTCAGCTTGAAACCCCACGAAAACCATAATATCTCCGGTTCTGCATATCCAACGAACTGTGGAGTGGTGAAAACCCCAGAAAACGAGTTTCTCGCATTAAATAGCTCGAAAAGAGCGCTCTCGATGTTTCTGCATACTTCGGACAGATGTCTCACGTAGCTTATCGTAGAAAATGCATATCTCCGATTGAAACCCGACGAATACCAAAATATCGCCGGTTCTGCATATCAAACCAACTGTGGAGTGGTGAAAACAACCAGAGAACGTGTTTCTCGCATGAAATAGCTCGAAAAGAGCGGTCCCGATGATTCAGCATACTTCTAACAGAAGTCTCACCAAGATTATCGCAGAAATGCATATCTCTACTTGAAACCCCACGAAAACCAAGATATCTACTGTTCTGCATATCCAAGGAACTGTGGAGTGGTGAAAACCCCAGAAAACGTGTTTCTCGCATTAAGTAGCTCGAAAAGGGCGATCTAGATGATTCTGCATACTTCTGACAAAAGACCCACCAAGATTATCGCAGAGAATGCATATCTCAGCTGGAAACACCACGAAAATCAAGATATCGCCTGTTCTGCACATCAAACGCACTGTGGAGTGGTGAAAACAACCAGAGAACGTGTTTCTCGCATTAAATAGCTCGAAAAGAGCGATCCCGATGATTCAGCATACTTCGGACAGAAGTCTCACCAAGATTATCGCAGGAAATGCATATCTCAGCTTGAAACCCCACGAAAACCAAGGTATCTCCGGTTCTGCATATTCAACGAACTGTGGAGTGTTGAAAACCCCAGAAAACGAGTTTCTCGCATTAAATAGCTCGAAAAGAGCGCTCTCGATGTTTCTGCATACTTCGGACAGATGTTTCACCAAGATTATCGTAGAAAATGCATATCTCAGCTTGAAACCCGACGAAAACCAAAATATCGCCGGTTCTGCATATCAAACCAACTGTGGAGTGGTGAAAACACCAGATAACGTGTTTCTCGCATTAAATAGCTCGAATAGAGCGATCTCGATGATTCTTCATACTTCGAGCAGAAGTCTCACCAAGATTGCCGCAGAAAATGCATATCTCAGCTTGAAACCCGACGAAATCCAAGATGTCGCCGGTTCTGCATATCAAACGCACAGTGGAGTGTTGAAAACACCAGATAGCGTGTTTCTCGCATTAAATAGCTCGAAACGAACGATCTAGATGGTTCTGCATACTTCTGACTGAAGTCTCACCAATATTATCGCACAAAATGCATATCTAAGCTTGAATCCCGACGAAAACCAAGATGTCGCCGGTTCTACATATCAAACGCACTGTGGAGTGGTCAAAACACCAGAAAACGTGTTTCGTGCATTAAGTAGCTCGAAAAGAGCGATCTAGATGATTCTGCATACTTCTGACAAAAGACCCACCAAGATTATCGCAGAAAATGCATATCTCAGCTGGAAACACCACGAAAATCAAGATATCGCCTGTTCTGCACATCAAACGCACTGTGGAGTGGTGATAACAACCAGAGAACGTGTTTCTCGCATTAAATAGCTCGAAAAGAGCGATCCCGATGATTCAGCATACTTCGGACAGAAGTCTCACCAATATTATCGCAGGAAATGCATATCTCAGCTTGAAACCCGACCGAAACCAAGATATCTCCGGTTCTGCATATCAAACCAACTGTGGAGTGGTGAAAACACCAGACAACGTGTTTCTCGCATTAAATAGCTCGAAAAGAGCGATCCCGATGATTCAGCATACTTCGGACAGAGGTCTCACCAAGATAATCCAGGAAATGCATATCTCAGCTTGAAACCCCACGAAAACCAAGATATCTCCGGTTCTGCATATCCAACGAACTGTGGTGCGGTGAAAACCCCAGAAAACGTGTTTCTCGCATTAAATAGCTCGAAAAGAGCGCTCTTGATGTTTCGGCATACTTCGGACAGATGTTTCACCAAGATTATCGTAGAAAATGCATATCTCAACTTGAAACCCGACGAAAACCAAACATCGCCGGTTCTGCATATCAAACCAACTGTGGAGTGGTGAAAACACCAGACAACGTGTTTCTCGCATTAAATAGATCGAAAAGTGCGATCTCGATGATTCTGCATACTTCGGACAGAAATCTCACCAAAATTATCGTAAAAAATGCATATCTCAGCTTGAAACCCCATGAAAACCAAGATATCGCTGGTTCTGCATATCAAACGCACTGTGGAGTGGTGAAAACACCAGATAACGTGTTTCTCGCACTAACTAGCTCGAAAAGAGCGATCTCGATGATTCAGCATACTTCGGACAGAAGTCTCACCAAGATTATCGCAGAATATGCATATCTCAGCTTGAAACCCCTCGAAAACCAAGATATCTCCGGTTCTGCATATCCAACGCACTGTGGAGTGGTGAAAACCCCAGAAAACGAGTTTCTCGCATTAAATAGCTCGAAAAGAGCGCTCTCGATGTTTCTGCATACTTCGGGCAGATGTCTCACCAAGCTTATCGTAGAAAATGCATATCTCCGCTTGAAACCCGACGAATACCAAAATATCGCCGGTTCTGCATATCAAACCAACTGTGGAGTGGTGAAAACAACCAGAGAACGTGTTTCTCGCATTAAATATCTCGAAAAGAGCGATCCCGATGATTCAGCATACTTCGGACAGAAGTCTCACCAAGATAATCCAGGATATGCATATCTCAGCTTGAAACCCCACGAAAACCATAATATCTCCGGTTCTGCATATCCAACGAACTGTGGAGTGGTGAAAACCCCAGAAAACGAGTTTCTCGCATTAAATAGCTCGAAAAGAGCGCTCTCGATGTTTCTGCATACTTCGGACAGATGTCTCACGTAGCTTATCGTAGAAAATGCATATCTCCGATTGAAACCCGACGAATACCAAAATATCGCCGGTTCTGCATATCAAACCAACTGTGGAGTGGTGAAAACAACCAGAGAACGTGTTTCTCGCATGAAATAGCTCGAAAAGAGCGGTCCCGATGATTCAGCATACTTCGGACAGAAGTCTCACCAATATTATCGCAGGAAATGCATATCTCAGCTTGAAACCCGACCGAAACCAAGATATCTCCGGTTCTGCATGTCAAACGTACTGTGGAGTGGTGAAAACACCAGAAAACGTGTTTCGTGGATTAAGTAGCTCGAAAAGAGCGATCTAGATGATTCTGCATACTTCTGAATGAAGTCTCACCAACATTATCGCAGAAAATGCATATCTCAGCTCGAAACCGCACGAAAATCAGGATGTTGCCGGTTCAGCATATCAAACGCACTGTGGAGTGGTGAAAACAACCAGAGAACGTGTTTCTCGCATTAAATAGCTCGAAAAGGGCGATCCCGATGATTCAGCAAACTTCGGACAGAAGTCTCACCAAGATTATCGCAGGAAGTACATATCTCCGCTTGAAACCCCACGAAAACCAAGATATCTCCGGTTCTGCATATCCAACGAACTGTGGAGTGGTGAAAACCCCAGAAAACGAGTTTCTCGCATTAAATAGCTCGATGATTCTGCATACTTCTGAATGAAGTCTCACCAACATTATCGCAGAAAATGCATATCTCAGCTCGAAACCTCACGAAAATCAGGATGTTGCCGGTTCAGCATATCAAACGCACTGTGGAGTGGTGAAAACAACCAGAGAACGTGTTTCTCGCATTAAATAGCTCAAAAAGAGCGATCCCGATGATTCAGCAAACTTCGGACAGAAGTCTCACCAAGATTATCGCAGGAAGTACATAACTCCGCTTGAAACCCCACGAAAACCAAGATATCTCCGGTTCTGCATATCCAACGAACTGTGGAGTGGTAAAAACCCCAGAAAACGAGTTTCTCGCATTAAATAGCTCGAATAGAGCGCTCTTGATGTTTCTGCATACTTCGGACACATGTTTCACCAAGATTATCGTAGAAAATGCATATCTCAGCTTGAAAACCGACGAAAACCAAAATATCGATGGTTCTGCATATCAAACCAACTGTGGAGTGGTGAAAACACCAGATAACGTGTTCTTCGCATTAAATAGCTCGGAAAGTGCGATCTCGATGATTCTGCATACTTCTAACAGAAGTCTCACCAAGATTATCGCAGAAAATGCATATCTCTGCTTGAAACCCCACGAAAACCAAGATATCTACTGTTCTGCATATCCAAGGAACTGTGGAGTGGTGAAAACCCCAGAAAACGTGTTTCTCGCATTAAATAGCTCGAAAAGAGCGCTCTCGACGTTTCTGCATACTTCGGACAGATGTTTCACCAAGCTTATCGTAGAAAATGCATATCTCAGCTGGAAACCTGACGAAAATCAAAATATCTCCGGTTCTGCATATCCAACGAACTGTGGAGTGGTGAAAACCCCAGAAAACGAGTTTCTCGCATTAAATAGCTCGAAAAGAGCGCTCTCGATGTTTCTGCATACTTCGGACAGATGTTTCACCAAGATTATCGTAGAAAATGCATATCTCAGCTGGAAACCCCACGAAAACCAAGATATCGCCGGTTCTGCATATCAGACGCACTGTGGAGTGGTGAAAACACCAGAAAACGTGTTTCTCGCAGTAACTAGCTCGAAAAGAGCGCTCTGGATGATTCTGCATACTTCTGACTGAAGTCTCACCAGGATTATCGCAGAAAATGCATATCTCAGCTTGAAACCACACGAAAATCAAGATGTCGCCGGTTCTGCATATCAAACGTACTGTGGAGTGGTGAAAACACTAAAAAACGTGTTTCTCGCATTATGTAGCTCGAAAGGAGCGTTCTCGAAGATTCTGCATACTTCTGACAGAGGTCTCACCAATATTATCGTAGGAAATGCATATCTCAGCTTGAAACTCGACCGAAACCAAGATATCTCCGGTTCTGCATATCAAACGTACTGTGGAGTGGTGAAAACACCAGAAAACGTGTTTCTCGCATTAAATAGCTCGAAAAGAGCGCTCTGGATGATTCTGCATACTTCTGACAGAAGACTCACCAAGATTATCGCAGAAAATGCATATCTCAGGTGGAAACACCACGAAAATCAAGATATCGCCGGTTCTGCATATCAAGCGCACCGTGGAGTGGTCAATACACCAGATAACGTGTTTCTCGCATTAAATAGCTCGAAAAGTGCGATCCCGATGGTTCAGCATATTTCTGACAGAAGTCGCATCAAGATTATCACAGAAAATGCATACCTCAGGATGAAAACCGACGAAAACCAAGATTTCGCCATTTCTGCATATTAAACGCACTGTGGTGTGGTCAAAACACCAGAAAACTTGTTTTTTCGCATTAAACAGCTCGAACCGAGCGATCTAGATGATTCTGCATACTTCTGACTGAAGTCTAACCAATATTATCGCAGAAAATGCATATCTCCGCTAGAAACATCACGAAAATCAAGATGTCGCCGGTTGCTCATATCAAACGCACTGTGGGGTGGAGAAAACACCAGAAAACGTATTTCTCGCATTAACTAGCTCGAATAGAGCGTTCTCGATGATTCTGCAAACTTCTGACAGAAGTCTCACCAAGATTATCGTAGAAAATGCTTATCTCAGCTGGAAACCCCACGAAAACCAAGATATCCCCGGTTCTGCATATCAGACGCACTGTGGAGTGGTCAAAACACCAGAAAACGTGTTTCTCGCATTAACTAGCTCGAGAAGAGCGCTCTGGATGATTCTGCATCCTTCTGACTGAAGTCTCACCAGGATTATCGCAGAAAATGCATATTTCAGCTGGAAACCCCACGAAAACCAAGTTATCGGCGGCTCGACATATCAAACGCACTGTGGAGTGGTCAAAACACTAGAAAACTTGTTTTTTCGCATTAAATAGCTCGAAACGAGCGATCTAGATGATTCTGCAAACTTCTGACAGAAGACTCACCAAGATTATCGTAGAAAATGCTTATCTCAGCTTGAAACCCGACGAAATCCAAGATGTCGCCGGTTCTGCATATCAAACGCACTGTGGAGTGGTCAAAACACCAGAAAACTAGTTTTTTCGCGTTAAATAGCTCGAAACGAGCGATCTAGATGATTCTGCATACTTCTGACAGAAGACTCACCAAGATTATCGCAGAAAATGCATATCTCAGCTGGAAACCCTACGAAAACCAAGATATCGCCGGCTCTCCATATCAGACGCACTGTGGAGTGGTGAACAGCCCAGAAAACGTGTTTCTCGCATTAAATAGCTCGAATAGAGCGATCTCGATGATTTTTCATACTTCGGACAGAAGTCTCACCAAGATTATCGTAAAAAAAGCATATCTCAGCTTGAAACCCCACGAAAACCCAGATATCTACTGTTCTGCATATCAAACGCACTGTGGAGTGGTGAAAACACCAGATAACGTGCTTCTCGCACTAACTATCTCGAAAAGAGCAATCTCGATGATTCAGCATACTTCGGACAGAAGTCTTACAAAGATTATCGCAGAAAATGCATATCTCTGCTTGAAACCCGACGAAAACCAAAATATCTCCTGTTCTGCATATCCAACGCACTGTGGAGTGGTGAAAACACCAGATAACGTGTTTCTCGCATTAAATATCTCGATACGAGCGATCTCGATGATTCTGCATACTTCGCACCGAAGTCTCAACAAGATTATCGCAGAAAATGCATATCTCAGCTTGAAACCCCACGAAAACCAAGATATCTACTGTTTTGCATATCAAACGCACTGTGGAGTGGTGAAAACACCAGAAAACGTGTATTTCGCATTCAATAGCACGAAAACAGCGATTTCGGTGATTCTGCACACTTGTAACAGCAGAATCATGAAGATTATCATTGAAAATGCATATCTCAGCTGGAAACAACAACGATACCGAAGATATCGCAGTTTCCGCATATCAAACGCACTGTGGAGTGCTGAAAACACCAGAAAACGTGTTTTTCGCATTCAATAGCACGAAAACAGCGATTTCGGTGATTCTGCACACTTGTAACAGCAGAATCATGAAGATTATCACTGAAAATGCATATATCAGCTGGAAACAACAACGATACCGAAGATATCGCAGCTTCCGCATATCAAACGCACTGTCGAGTGCTGAAAACACCAGAAAACGTGTATTTCGCATTCAATAGCACGAAAACAGCGATTTCGGTGATTCTGCACACTTGTAACAGCAGAATCATGAAGATTATCACTGAAAATGCATATCTCAGCTGGAAACAACAACGATACCGAAGATATGGCAGTTTCCGCATATCAAACGCACTGTGGAGAGCTGAAAACACCAGAAAACGTGTTTTTCGCATTCAATAGCACGAAAACAGCGATTTCGGTGATTCTGCACACTTGTAACAGCAGAATCATGAAGATTATCATTGAAAATGCATATCTCAGCTGGAAACAACAACGATACCGAAGATATCGCAGTTTCCGCACGTCAAACGCTCTGTGGCGTGCTGAAAACACCTGAAAACGTGTTTTTCGCATTCAAAAGCACGAAAACAGCGATTTCGGTGATTCTGCACACTTGTAACAGCAGAATCATGAAGATTATCACTGAAAATGCATATCTCAGCTGAAAACAACAACGATACCGAAGATATGGCAGTTTCCGCATATCAAACGCACTGTGGAGTGCTGAAAACACCAGAAAACGTGTTTTTCGCATTCAATAGCACGAAAACAGCGATTTCGGTGATTCTGCACACTTGTAACAGCATAATCATGAAGATTATCACTGAAAATGCATATCTCATCTGGAAACAACAACGATACCGAAGATATGGCAGTTTCCGCATATCAAACGCACTGTGGAGTGCTGAAAACACCAGAAAACGTGTTTTTCGCATTCAATAGCACGAAAACAGCGATTTCGGTGATTCTGCACACTTGTAACAGCAGAATCATGAAGATTATCACTGAAAATGCATATCTCAGCTGGAAACAACAACGATACCGAAGATATGGCAGTTTCCGCATATCAAACGCACTGTGGAGTGCTGAAAACACCAGAAAACGTGCTTTTCGCATTCAATAGCACGAAAACAGCGATTTCGGTGATTCTGCACACTTGTAACAGCAGAATCATGAAGATTATCACTGAAAATGCATATATCAGCTGGAAACAACAACGATACCGAAGATATCGCAGCTTCCGCATATCAAACGCACTGTCGAGTGCTGAAAACACCAGAAAACGTGCTTTTCGCATTCAATAGCACGAATACAGCGATTTCGGTGATTCTGCACACTTGTAACAGCAGAATCATGAAGATTATCACTGAAAATGCATATATCAGCTGGAAACAACAACGATACCGAAGATATCGCAGCTTCCGCATATCAAACGCACTGTCGAGTGCTGAAAACACCTGAAAACGTGTTTTTCGCATTCAAAAGCACGAAAACAGCGATTTCGGTGATTCTGCACACTTGTAACAGCAGAATCATGAAGATTATCACTGAAAATGCATATCTCAGCTGGAAACAACAACGATACCGAAGATATGGCAGTTTCCGCATATCAAACGCACTGTGGAGTGCTGAAAACACCAGAAAACGTGTTTTTCGCATTCAATAGCACGAAAACAGCGATTTCGGTGATTCTGCACACTTGTAACAGCAGAATCATGAAGATTATCACTGAAAATGCATATCTCAGCTGGAAACAACAACGATACCGAAGATATGGCAGTTTCCGCATATCAAACGCACTGTGGAGTGCTGAAAACACCGGAAAACGTGTTCTTCGCTTCCAATAGCACGAAAACAGCGATTTCGGTGACTCTGCACACTTGTAACAGCAGAATCATGAAGATTATCACTGAAAATGCATATCTCAGCTGGAAACAACAACGATACCGAAGATATGGCAGTTTCCGCATATCAAACACACTGTGGAGTGCTGAAAACACCAGAAAACGTGTTTTTCACATTCAATAGCACGAAAACAGCGATTTCGGTGATTCTGCACACTTGTAACACCAGAATCATGAAGATTATCACTGAAAATGCATATCTCAGCTGGAAACAACAACGATACCGAAGATATCGCAGCTTCCGCATATCAAACGTTCTGTGGCGTGCTGGAAACACCAGAAAACGTGTTTTTCGCATTCAGAAGCACGAAAACAGCGATTTCGGTGATTCTGCACATTTGTAACAGCAGAATCATGAACATTATCACTGAAAATGCATATCTCAGCTGGAAACAACAACGATACCGAAGATATGGCAGTTTCCGCATATCAAATGCACTGTGGAGTGCTGAAAACACCAGAAAACGTGTTTTTCGCATTCAATAGCACGAAAACAGCGATTTCGGTGATTCTGCACACTTGTAACAGCAGAATCATGAAGATTATCACTGAAAATGCATATCTCAGCTGGAAACAACAACGATACCGAAGATATCGCAGTTTCCGCATGTCAAACGTTCTGTGGCGTGCTGAAAACACCAGAAAACGTGTTTTTCGCATTCAAAAGCACGAAAACAGCGATTTCGGTGATTCTGCACACTTGTAACAGCAGAATCATGAAGATTATCACTGAAAATGCATATCTCAGCTGGAAACAACAACGATACCGAAGATATCGCAGCTTCCGCATATCAAACGTTCTGTGGCGTGCTGAAAACACCAGAAAACGTGTTTTTCGCATTCAATAGCACGAAAACAGCGATTTCGGTGATTCTGCACACTTGTAACTGCAGAATCATGAAGATTATCACTGAAAATGCATATCTCAGCTGGAAACAACAACGATACCGAAGATATGGCAGTTTCCGCATATCAAACGCACTGTGGAGTGCTGAAAACACCAGAAAACGTGTTTTTCGCATTAAATAGCTCGAAAAGAGCGATCTCGATGATTCTGCATACTTCTGACAGAAGTCTCACCAAGATTATCGTAGAAAATGCATATCTCAGCTTGAAACCCCACGAAAACCAAAATATCTCCGGTTCTGCATATCCAACGCACTCTGGAGTGGTGAAAACACCAGATAACGTGTTTCTCGCATTAAATAGCTCAAAACGAGCGATCTCGAAGATCCTGCATACTTCTGACAGAAGTCTCACCAAGATTATCGTAGAAAATGCATATCTCAGCTTGAAACCCCACGAAAACCAAGATATCGCCGGTTCTGCATATCAAACGCACTGTGGAGTGGTGAAAACACCAGATAACGAGTTTCTCGCATTTAGTAGCTCGAAAAGTGCGATCTCGATGATTCTGCATACTTCTAACAGAAGTCTCACCAAGATTATCGCAGAAAATGCATATCTCTGCTTGAAACCCCACGCAAACCAAGATATCTCCTGTTCCGCATATCCAAAGAACTGTGGAGTGGTGAAAACCCCAGAAAACGTGTTTCTTGCATTAAATAGCTCGAAATGAGCGATCTCGATGATTCAAGTTACTTCGGACAGAAGTCTCACCAAGATTATCGCAGAAAATGCATATCTCAGCTTGAAACTCCACGAAAACAAAGATGTCGCTGGTACTGCATATCAAACGCACTGTGGAGTGGTGAAAACAACAGATAACGTGTTTCTTGCATTATATAGCTCGAAAAGAGCGATCTCGATGATTCTGCATACTTCGGACAGAAGTCTCACCAAGATTATCGCAGAAAATGCATATCTCAGGTTGAAACCCCACGAAATCCAAGATAACGCGTGTTCTGCATATCAAACGCACTGTGGAGTGGTGAAAACCCCAGAAAACGTGTTTCGCGCATTAAGTAGCTCGAAAAGAGCGATCTTAATGATTCTGGATACTTCTGACTGATGTCTCACAAATATTATCGCAGAAAATGCATATCTCAGCTCGAAACCTCACGAAAATCAAGATCTTGCCGGTTCTGCATATCAAACGCACCGTGGAGTGGTGAAAGCAACCAGAGAACGTGTTTCTCGCGTTAAATAGCTCGAAAAGGCCGATCACGATGATTCTGCATACTTCTGACAGAAGTCTCACCAAGATTATCGTAGAAAATGCATATCTCAACTTGAACCCCGACGAAATCAAAGATGTCGCCGGTTCTGCATATCAAACGCACTGTGGAGTGGTGAAAACACCAGATAACGTGTTTCTCGCATTATATAGCTCGAAAAGAGCGATCTAGATGATTCTGCATACTTCTGACAAAAGACCCACCAAGATTATCGCCGAAAATGCATATCTCAACTTGAAACCCGACGAAAACCGAGTTATCTCCGGTTCTGCACATCAAACGTACCGTGGAGTGGTGAAAACACCAGAAAACGTGTTTCGCGCATTAAGTATTTCGAAAAGAGCGATCTCGATGATTCTGCATCCTTCGGACAGAAGTCTCAACAAGATTAACGCAGAAAATGCATATCTCAGCTTGAAACCCTACGAAAACCAAGATTTCTACTGTTCTGCATATCAAACGCACTGTGGAGTGGTGAAGACACCAGATAACGTGTTTCTCGCATTAAATAGCTCGAAAAGAGCGCTCTCGATGTTTCTGCATACTTCGGACAGATGTTTCACCAAGCTTATCGTCGAAAATGCATATCTCAGCTTGAAACCCGACGAAAACCAAGATGTCGCCGGTTCTGCATATCAAACGCACTGTGGAGTGGTGAAAACTCCAGAAAACGTGTATCTCATATTAAGTAGCTCGAAAAGAGCGTTCTCGAAGATCCTGCATACTTCTGACAGAAGTCTCACCAAGATTATCGTAGAAAATGCATATCTCAACTTGAAACCCCACGAAAACCAAGATATCGCCGGTTCTGCATATCAAACGCACTGTGGAGTGGTGAAAACACCAGATAACGTGTTTCTCGCATTATATAGCTCGAAAAGAGCGATCTAGATGATTCTGCATACTTCTGACTGAAGTCTCACCAGGATTATCGCAGAAAATGCATATCTCAGCTTGAAACCACACGAAAATCAAGATGTCGCCGGTTCTGCATATCAAACGTACTGTGGAGTGGTGAAAACACTAAAAAACGTGTTTCTCGCATTATGTAGCTCGAAAGGAGCGTTCTCGAAGATTCTGCATACTTCTGACAGAGGTCTCACCAATATTATCGTAGGAAATGCATATCTCAGCTTGAAACTCGACCGAAACCAAGATATCTCCGGTTCTGCATATCAAACGTACTGTGGAGTGGTGAAAACACCAGAAAACGTGTTTCTCGCATTAAATAGCTCGAAAAGAGCGCTCTGGATGATTCTGCATACTTCTGACAGAAGACTCACCAAGATTATCGCAGAAAATGCATATCTCAGGTGGAAACACCACGAAAATCAAGATATCGCCGGTTCTGCATATCAAGCGCACCGTGGAGTGGTCAATACACCAGATAACGTGTTTCTCGCATTAAATAGCTCGAAAAGAGCGATCTCGATGGTTCAGCATATTTCTGACAGAAGTCGCATCAAGATTATCACAGAAAATGCATACCTCAGGATGAAAACCGACGAAAACCAAGATTTCGCCATTTCTGCATATTAAACGCACTGTGGTGTGGTCAAAACACCAGAAAACTTGTTTTTTCGCATTAAACAGCTCGAACCGAGCGATCTAGATGATTCTGCATACTTCTGACTGAAGTCTAACCAATATTATCGCAGAAAATGCATATCTCCGCTAGAAACATCACGAAAATCAAGATGTCGCCGGTTCCTCATATCAAACGCACTGTGGGGTGGAGAAAACACCAGAAAACGTATTTCTCGCATTAACTAGCTCGAATAGAGCGTTCTCGATGATTCTGCAAACTTCTGACAGAAGTCTCACCAAGATTATCGTAGAAAATGCTTATCTCAGCTGGAAACCCCACGAAAACCAAGATATCCCCGGTTCTGCATATCAGACGCACTGTGGAGTGGTGAAAACACCAGAAAACGTGTTTCTCGCATTAACTAGCTCGAGAAGAGCGCTCTGGATGATTCTGCATCCTTCTGACTGAAGTCTCACCAGGATTATCGCAGAAAATGCATATTTCAGCTGGAAACCCCACGAAAACCAAGTTATCGGCGGCTCGACATATCAAACGCACTGTGGAGTGGTCAAAACACTAGAAAACTTGTTTTTTCGCATTAAATAGCTCGAAACGAGCGATCTAGATGATTCTGCAAACTTCTGACAGAAGACTCACCAAGATTATCGTAGAAAATGCTTATCTCAGCTTGAAACCCGACGAAATCCAAGATGTCGCCGGTTCTGCATATCAAACGCACTGTGGAGTGGTCAAAACACCAGAAAACTAGTTTTTTCGCGTTAAATAGCTCGAAACGAGCGATCTCGATGATTCTGCATACTTCTGACAGAAGACTCACCAAGATTATCGTAGAAAATGCATTTCTCAGCTTGATACCCGACGAAAGCCAAGATGTCGCCGATTCTGCATATCAGACGCACTGTGGAGTGGTGAAAACACCAGAAAACGTGTTACTCGCATTAACTAGCTCGAAAAGAGCGTTCTGAATGATTCTGCATACTTCTCATAGATGAAACACAAAGATTATCGCAAAAAATGCATGTATCAGCTGGAAACCCCACGAAAACCAAGTTATCGGCGGCTCTACATATCAAACGCACTGTAGAGTGGCCAAAACACCAGAAAACTTGTTTTTTCGCATTAAATAGCTCGAAAGGAGCGATCTAGATGATTCTGCATACTTCTGACTGAAGTCTCACCAATATTATCGCAGAAAATGCATATCTCAGCTGGAATCCTCACGAAAATCAAGATGTCGCCGGTTCTTCATATCAAACGCACTGTGGGGTGGTGAAAACACCAGAAAACGTGTTACTCGCATTACCTAGCTCGAAAAGAGCGTTCTGGATGATTCTGCATACTTCTCATAGATGAAACACAAAGATTATCGCAGAAAATGCATATTTAAGCTGGAAACCCCACGAAAACCAAAATATCGCCGGTTCTGCATATCAAACGCCCTGTGGAGTGATGAAAACACCAGAAAACGTGTTTCTCGCATTTAGTAGCTCGAAAAGAGCGTTCTCGAAGATTCTGCATACTTCTGACAGAAGTATCACCAAGATTATCGATGAAAATGCATATCCCAGCTTGAATCCCGACCGAAACCAAGATATCTTCGGTTCTGCATGTCAAACGTACTGTGGAGTGGCGAATACACCAGAAAACGTGTTTCTCGCATTAAGTAGCTCGAAAAGAGCGTTCTCGAAGATTCTGCATATTTCTGACAGAAGTATCACCAAGATTATCGTAGAAAATGCATATCCCAGCTTGAATCCCGACCGTAACCAAGATATCTCCGGTTCTGCATGTCAAACGCACTGTGGAGTGGTGAAAACAACCAGATAACGTGTTTCTCGCATTAAATACCTCGAAAAGAGGGATGTCGATGATTCTGCATACTTCTGACAGAAGACTCACAAAGATTATCGCAGAAAATGCATATCTCAGCTTGAAACCTCACGAAAATCAAAATGTCGCCGGTTCTGCATATCAAACGCTCTGTGGAGTGGTGAAAACAACCCGATAACGTGTTTCTCGCATTAAATAGCTCGAAACGAGCGATCTAGATGATTCTGCATACTTCTGACAGAAGTATCACCAAGATTATCGATGAAAATGCATATCCCAGCTTGAATCCCGACCGAAACCAAGATATCTTCGGTTCTGCATGTCAAACGTACTGTGGAGTGGCGAATACACCAGAAAACGTGTTTCTCGCATTAACTAGCTCGAAAAGAGCGTTCTGGATGATTCTGCATACTTCTCATAGATGAAACACAACGATTATCGCAGAAAATGCATATTTAAGCTGGAAACCCCACGAAAACCAAAATATCGCCGGTTCTGCATATCAAACGCACTGCGGAGTGATGAAAACACCAGAAAACGTGTTTCTCGCATTTAGTAGCTCGAAAAGAGCGTTCTCGAAGATTCTGCATACTTCTGACAGAAGTCTCACCAAGTTTATCGCAGAAAATGCATATCTCAGCTTGAAACCCCACGAAAACCAAGATATCGCCGGTTATGCAAATCATACGCACTGTGGAGTGGTGAAAACACCAGATAACGTGTTTCTCGCAACTAAATAGCTCGAAACGAGCGATCTAGATGATTCTGCATACTTCTGACTGAAGTCTCACCAACATAATCGTAGAAAATGCATATCTCAGCTTGAAACCCCACGAAAACCAAGATATCGTCGGTTCAGCATATCATACGCACTGTGGAGTGGTGAAAACACCAGATAACGTGTTTCTCGCATTAAATAGCTCGAAACGAGCGATCTCGATGACTAAGCATACTTCGGACAGAAGTCTCACCAAGATTATCGCAGAAAATGCATATCTGAGCTTGAAACCCCACGAAAACCAAGATATCGTCGGTTCTGCATATCATACGCACTGTGGAGTGGTGAAAACACCAGATAACGTGTTTCTCGCATTAAATAGCTCGAAACGAGCGATCTCGATGATTAAGCATACTTCGGACAGAGGTCTCGCCAAGATTGCCGCAGAAAATGCATATCTCAGCTTGAAACCTCACGAAAACCAAGATATCTCCGGCTCTACATATCAAACGCACTGTGGAGTGCTCAAAACACCAGAAAACTTGTTTTTTCGCATTAAATAGCTCGAAACGAGCGATCTTGATGATTCTGTATACTTCTGACTGAAGTCTCACCAACATTATCGCAGAAAATGCATATCTCAGCTTGAAACCTCACGAAAATCAAAATGTCTCCGGTTCTGCATATCAAACGCTCTGTGGAGTGGTGAAAACAACCCGATAACGTGTTTCTCGCATTAAATAGCTCGAAAAGTGCGTTCTCGAAGATTCTGCATACATCTGACAGATTCTCACCAAGATTATCGTAGAAAATGCATATCTCAGCTTGAAACCCCACGAAAACCAAGATATCGTCGGTTCTGCATATCATACGCACTGTGGAGTGGTGAAAACACCAGATAACGTGTTTCTCGCATTAAATAGCTCGAAACGAGCGATCTCGATGACTAAGCATACTTCTGACTGAAGTGTCACCAATATTATCGTTGAAAATGCATTTCTCAGCTTGAAACCTCACGAAAATCAAGATGTCGCCGGTTCTGCATAACAGACGCACTGTGGAGTGGGCAAAACACCAGATAACGTGTATCTCGCATTAAATAGCTCGAAAAGAGCGATATCGATGATTCTGCATACTTCGGACAGAGGTCTCACCAAGATTGCCGCAGAAAATGCATATCTCAGCTTGAAACCTCACGAAAACCAAGATATCTCCGACTCTACATATCAAACGCACTGTGGAGTGCTCAAAACACCAGAAAACTTGTTTTTTCGCATTAAATAGCTCGAAACGAGCGATCTTGATGATTCTGTATACTTCTGACTGAAGTCTCACCAACATTATCGCAGAAAATGCATATCTCAGCTTGAAACCTCACGAAAATCAAAATGTCGCCGGTTCTGCATATCAAACGCTCTGTGGAGTGGTGAAAACAACCCGATAACGTGTTTCTCGCATTAAATAGCTCGAAAAGAGAGTTCTCGAAGATTCTGCATACTTCTGACTGAAGTCTCACCAAGATTATGGCAGAAAATGCTGATCTGAGCTTGAAACCCCACGAAAACCAAGATATCGCTGGTTCTGCATATCAAACGCACTGTGGAGTGGTGAAAACACCAGATAACGTGTTTCTCGCATTAAATAGCTCGAGAAGAGCGATCTCAATGATTCTGCATACTTCGGACAGAAGTCTCACCAAGATTATGGCAGAAAATGCATATCTGAGCTTGAAACCCCACGAAAACCAAGATATCGCTGGTTCTGCATATCAAACGCACTGTGGAGTGGCGAAAACACCAGATAACGTGTTACTCGCATTAACTAGCTCGAAAAGAGCGTTCTGAATGATTCTGCATACTTCTCATAGATGAAACACAAAGATTATCGCAGAAAATGCATATATCAGATGGAAACCCCACGAAAACCAAGTTATCGGCGGCTCTACATATCAAACTCACTGTGGAGTGGTCAAAACAACAGATAACGTGTTTCCCGCATTAAATAGCTCGAAAAGGGTGATCTCGATGATTCTGCATACTTCGGACAGAAGTCTCACCAAGATTGCCGCAGAAAATGCATATCTCAGCTTGAATCCCGACGAAATCCAAGATGTCGCCGGTTCTGCATGTCAAACGTACTGTGGAGTGGTGAAAACACCAGAAAACGTGTTACTCGCATTAACTAGCTCGCAAAGAGCGTTCTGGATGATTCTGCATACTTCTCATAGATGAACCACAAAGATTATCGCAGAAAATGCATATTTCAGCTGGAAACCCCACGAAAACCAAGTTACCTGTGGAGTGATGAAAACACCAAATAACGTGTTTCTCGCATTAAATAGCTCGAATAGAGCGATCTCGATGATTCTGCATACTTCTGACAGAAGACTCAACAAGATTATCGCAGAAAATGCATATTTTAGCAGGAAACCCCACGAAAACCAAGTTATCGGCGGCTCTACATATCAAAAGCACTGTGCAGTTGTCAAAACACCAGATAACGTCTTTCTCGCATTAAATAGCTCGAAACGAGCGATCTAGATGATTCTGCATACTTCTGACTGAAGTCTCACCAACATAATCGTAGAAAATGCATATCTGAGCTTGAAACCCCACGAAAACCAAGATATCGCTGGTTCTGCATATCAAACGCACTGTGGAGTGGTGAAAACACCAGATAACGTGTTACTCGCATTAACTAGCTCGAAAAGAGCGTTCTGAATGATTCTGCATACTTCTCATAGATGAAACACAAAGATTATCGCAGAAAATGCATATATCAGATGGAAACCCCACGAAAACCAAGTTATCGGCGGCTCTACATATCAAACTCACTGTGGAGTGGTCAAAACAACAGATAACGTGTTTCTCGCATTAAATAGCTCGAATAGAGCGATCTCGATGATTCTGCATACTTCTGACAGAAGACTCACCAAGATTATCGTAGAAAATGCATATCTCAGCTTGATACCCGACTAAAGCCAAGATGTCGCCGGTTCTTCATATCAAACGCACTGTGGGGTGGTGAAAACACCAGAAAACGTGTTACTCGCATTAACTAGCTCGAAAAGAGCGATCTCGATGATTCTGCGCACTTCGGACAGAAGTCTCACCAAGATTAACGCAGAAAATGCATGTCTCAGCTTGAACCCCGACCGAAACCAAGATATCTTCGGTTCTGCATGTCAAATGTACTGTGGAGTGGCGAATACACCAGAAAACGTGTTTCTCGCATTAAGTAGCTCGAAAAGAGCGTTCTCGAAGATTCTGCATACTTCTGACAGAAGTATCACCAAGATTATCGATGAAAATGCATATCCCAGCTTGAATCCCTACCGAAACCAAGATATCTTCGGTTCTGCATGTCAAACGTACTGTGGAGTGGCGAATACACCAGAAAACGTGTTTCTCGCATTGAGTAGCTCGAAAAGAGCGTTCTCGAAGATTCTGCATATTTCTGACGGAAGTATCACCAAGATTATCGTAGAAAATGCATATCCGAGCTTGAATCCCGACCGTAACCAAGATATCTCCGGTTCTGCATGTCAAACGTACTGTGGATAGGTGAATACACCAGAAATGTGTTTCTCGCATTAAATAGCTCGAAAAGAGCGATCTCGATTATTCTGCATACTTCTGACTGAAGTCTCACCAAGATTATCGCAGAAAATGCATATATCAGCTGGAAACCCCACGAAAACCAAGTTATCGCGGGCTCTACATATGAAACGCACTGTGGAGTGGTCAAAACACCAGATAACGTGTTTCCCGCATTAAATAGCTCGAAAAGAGCGATCTCGATGATTCTGCGCACTTCGGACAGAAGTCTCACCAAGATTGCCGCAGAAAATGCATATCTCAGCTTGAAACCCGACGAAATCCAAGATGTCGCCGGTTCTGCATATCAAACGCACAGTGGAGTGTTGAAAACACCAGATAGCGTGTTTCTCGCATTAAATAGCTCGAAACGAACGATCTAGATGGTTCTGCATACTTCTGACTGAAGTCTCACCAATATTATCGCACAAAATGCATATCTAAGCTTGAATCCCGACGAAAACCAAGATGTCGCCGGTTCTACATATCAAACGCACTGTGGAGTGGTCAAAACACCAGAAAACTTGTTTTTTCGCATTAAGTAGCTCGAAACGAGCGATCTAGATGATTCTGCATACTTCTGACTAAAGTCTCACGAAGATTAGCGCAGAAAATGCATATCTCAGCTGGAAACCCCACGAAAACCAAGATATCGCCGGTTCTGCATATCAATAGCCCTGTGGAGTGATGAAAACACCAGATAACGTGTTTCTCGCATTAAATAGCTCGAATAGAGCGATCTCGATGATTCTGCATACTTCTGTCAGAAGACTCACCAAGATTATCGCAGAAAATGCATATTTTAGCTGGAAACCCCACGAAAATCAAGATGTAGCCGGTTCAGCGTATCAAACGCACTGTGGAGTGATGAAAACACCAGATAACGTGTTTCTCGCATTAAATAGCTCGAATAGAGCGATCTCGATGATTCTGCATACTTCTGACAGAAGACTCACCAAGATTATCGCAGAAAATGCATATTTTAGCTGGAAACCCCACGAAAACCAAGTTATCGGCGGCTCTACATATCAAAAGCACTGTGGAGTGGTCAAAACACCAGAAAACTTGTTTTTTCGCATTAAGTAGCTCGAAACGAGCGATCTAGATGATTCTGCATACTTCTTACTGAAGTCTCACCAATATTATCGCAGAAAATGCATATCTCAGCTAGAAACCTCACGAAAATCAAGATGTCGCCGGTTCTGCATATCAAACGCACTGTGGAGTAGTGAAAACAACCAGATAACGTGTTTCTCTCATTAAATAGCTCGGATAGAGCGATCTAGATGATTCTGCATACTTCTGACTAAAGTCTCACCAAGATTATCGTAGAAAATGCATATCTCAGCTTGATACCCGACTAAAGCCAAGATGTCGCCGGTTCTTCATATCAAACGCACTGTGGGGTGGTGAAAACACCAGATAACGTGTTCCTGGCATTAAATAGCTCGAAAAGAGCGATCTCGATTATTC
This sequence comes from Anthophora plumipes, assembly GCA_951804975.1. Taxonomy (NCBI): domain Eukaryota; kingdom Metazoa; phylum Arthropoda; class Insecta; order Hymenoptera; family Apidae; genus Anthophora; species Anthophora plumipes. The sequence goes on from CATORF010000960.1 coordinate 142,770, forward strand.
TGCATACTTCTGACTGAGGTCTCACCAAGATTATCTCAGAAAATGCATATCTCAGCTACAAACCCCACCAAAACCAAGATATCGCCGGTTCTGCATTTCAGACGCACTGTGGAGTGGTGAAAAAACCAGAAAACGTGTTTCTCGCATTATGTAGCTCTAAAAGAGCGTTCTCGATGATTCTGCATACTTCTCATTGATGAAACACCAAGATTATCGCAGAAAATGCATATATCAGCTGGAAACCCCACGAAAACCAAGTTATCGGCGGATCTACATATCAAACGCACTGTGGAGTGGTCAAAACACCAGATAACGTGTTTCCCGCATTAAATAGCTCGAAAAGAGCGATCTCGATGATTCTGCACACTTCGGACAGAAGACTCACCAAGATTATCGTAAAAAATGCATATCTCAGCTTGATACCCGACTAAAGCCAAGATGTCGCCGGTTCTTCATATCAAACGCACTGTGGGGTGGTGAAAACACCAGAAAACGTGTTACTCGCATTAACTAGCTCGAAAAGAGCGTTCTGGATGATTCTGCATACTTCTCATAGATGAAACACAAAGATTATCGCAGAAAATGCATATTTAAGCTGGAAACCCCACGAAAACCAAAATATCGCCGGTTCTGCATATCAAACGCCCTGTGGAGTGATGAAAACACCAGAAAACGAGTTTCTCGCATTAAATAGCTCGAAAAGTACGATCTCGATGATTATGCATACTTCGGACAGAAGTCTCACCAAGATTATCGCAGAAAATGCATATCTCAGCTTGAAACCCGACCGAAACCAAGATATCTCCGGTTCTGCATGTCAAAGGTACTGTGGTGTGGTGAAAACACCAGAAAACGTGTTTCGTGCATTAAGTAGCTCGAAAAGAGCGATCTAGATGATTCTGCATACTTCTGACTAAAGTCTCACCAAGATTATCGTAGAAAATGCATATCTCAGCTTGATACCCGACTAAAGCCAAGATGTCGCCGGTTCTTCATATCAAACGCACTGTGGGGTGGTGAAAACACCAGATAACGTGTTCCTGGCATTAAATAGCTCGAAAAGAGCGATCTCGATTATTCTGCATACTTCTGACTGAGGTCTCACCAAGATTATCTCAGAAAATGCATATCTCAGCTACAAACCCCACCAAAACCAAGATATCGCCGGTTCTGCATTTCAGACGCACTGTGGAGTGGTGAAAAAACCAGAAAACGTGTTTCTCGCATTATGTAGCTCGAAAAGAGCGTTCTCGATGATTCTGCATACTTCTCATTGATGAAACACCAAGATTATCGCAGAAAATGCATATATCAGCTGGAAACCCCACGAAAACCAAGTTATCGGCGGATCTACATATCAAACGCACTGTGGAGTGGTCAAAACACCAGATAACGTGTTTCCCGCATTAAATAGCTCGAAAAGAGCGATCTCGATGATTCTGCACACTTCGGACAGAAGACTCACCAAGATTATCGTAAAAAATGCATATCTCAGCTTGATACCCGACTAAAGCCAAGATGTCGCCGGTTCTTCATATCAAACGCACTGTGGGGTGGTGAAAACACCAGAAAACGTGTTACTCGCATTAACTAGCTCGAAAAGAGCGTTCTGGATGATTCTGCATACTTCTCATAGATGAAACACAAAGATTATCGCAGAAAATGCATATTTAAGCTGGAAACCCCACGAAAACCAAAATATCGCCGGTTCTGCATATCAAACGCCCTGTGGAGTGATGAAAACACCAGAAAACGAGTTTCTCGCATTAAATAGCTCGAAAAGTACGATCTCGATGATTATGCATACTTCGGACAGAAGTCTCACCAAGATTATCGCAGAAAATGCATATCTCAGCTTGAAACCCGACCGAAACCAAGATATCTCCGGTTCTGCATGTCAAAGGTACTGTGGTGTGGTGAAAACACCAGAAAACGTGTTTCGTGCATTAAGTAGCTCGAAAAGAGCGATCTAGATGATTCTGCATACTTCTGACAAAAGACCCACCAAGATTATCGCAGAAAATGCATATCTCAGCTGGAAACACCACGAAAATCAAGATATCGCCTGTTCTGCACATCAAACGCACTGTGGAGTGGTGAAAACAACCAGAGAACGTGTTTCTCGCATTAAATAGCTCGAAAAGAGCGATCCCGATGATTCAGCATACTTCGGACAGAAGTCTCACCAATATTATCGCAGGAAATGCATATCTCAGCTTGAAACCCGACCGAAACCAAGATATCTCCGGTTCTGCATATCAAACCAACTGTGGAGTGGTGAAAACACCAGACAACGTGTTTCTCGCATTAAATAGCTCGAAAAGAGCGATCCCGATGATTCAGCATACTTCGGACAGATGTCTCACCAAGGTTATCGTAGAAAATGCATATCTCTGCTTGAAACCCGACGAATACCAAATATCGCCGGTTCTGCATATCAAACCAACTGTGGAGTGGTGAAAACAACCAGAGAACGTATTTCTCGCATTAAATAGCTCGAAAAGAGCGATCCCGATGATTCAGCATACTTCTAACAGAAGTCTCACCCAGATTATCGCAGAGAATGCATATCTCTACTTGAAACCCCACGAAAACCAAGATATCTACTGTTCTGCATATCCAAGGAACTGTGGAGTGGTGAAAACCCCAGAAAACGGGTTTCTCGCATCAAATAGCTCGAAAAGAGCGCTCTCTACGTTTCTGCATACTTCGGACAGATGTTTCACCAAGCTTATCGTAGAAAATGCATATCTCAGCTTGAAACCCGACCGAAAACCAAACATCGCCGGTTCTGCATATCAAACCAACTGTGGAGTGGTGAAAACACCAGACAACGTGTTTCTCGCATTAAATAGATCGAAAAGTGCGATCTCGATGATTCTGCATACTTCGGACAGAAATCTCACCAAAATTATCGTAAAAAATGCATATCTCAGCTTGAAACCCCATGAAAACCAAGATATCGCTGGTTCTGCATATCAAACGCACTGTGGAGTGGTGAAAACACCAGATAACGTGTTTCTCGCACTAACTAGCTCGAAAAGAGCGATCTCGATGATTCAGCATACTTCGGACAGAAGTCTCACCAAGATTATCGCAGAATATGCATATCTCAACTTGAAACCCCTCGAAAACCAAGATATCTCCGGTTCTGCATATCCAACGCACTGTGGAGTGGTGAAAACCCCAGAAAACGAGTTTCTCGCATTAAATAGCTCGAAAAGAGCGCTCTCGATGTTTCTGCATACTTCGGGCAGATGTCTCACCAAGCTTATCGTAGAAAATGCATATCTCCGCTTGAAACCCGACGAATACCAAAATATCGCCGGTTCTGCATATCAAACCAACTGTGGAGTGGTGAAAACAACCAGAGAACGTGTTTCTCGCATTAAATATCTCGAAAAGAGCGATCCCGATGATTCAGCATACTTCGGACAGAAGTCTCACCAAGATAATCCAGGATATGCATATCTCAGCTTGAAACCCCACGAAAACCATAATATCTCCGGTTCTGCATATCCAACGAACTGTGGAGTGGTGAAAACCCCAGAAAACGAGTTTCTCGCATTAAATAGCTCGAAAAGAGCGCTCTCGATGTTTCTGCATACTTCGGACAGATGTCTCACGTAGCTTATCGTAGAAAATGCATATCTCCGATTGAAACCCGACGAATACCAAAATATCGCCGGTTCTGCATATCAAACCAACTGTGGAGTGGTGAAAACAACCAGAGAACGTGTTTCTCGCATGAAATAGCTCGAAAAGAGCGGTCCCGATGATTCAGCATACTTCTAACAGAAGTCTCACCAAGATTATCGCAGAAATGCATATCTCTACTTGAAACCCCACGAAAACCAAGATATCTACTGTTCTGCATATCCAAGGAACTGTGGAGTGGTGAAAACCCCAGAAAACGTGTTTCTCGCATTAAGTAGCTCGAAAAGGGCGATCTAGATGATTCTGCATACTTCTGACAAAAGACCCACCAAGATTATCGCAGAGAATGCATATCTCAGCTGGAAACACCACGAAAATCAAGATATCGCCTGTTCTGCACATCAAACGCACTGTGGAGTGGTGATAACAACCAGAGAACGTGTTTCTCGCATTAAATAGCTCGAAAAGAGCGATCCCGATGATTCAGCATACTTCGGACAGAAGTCTCACCAATATTATCGCAGGAAATGCATATCTCAGCTTGAAACCCGACCGAAACCAAGATATCTCCGGTTCTGCATATCAAACCAACTGTGGAGTGGTGAAAACACCAGACAACGTGTTTCTCGCATTAAATAGCTCGAAAAGAGCGATCCCGATGATTCAGCATACTTCGGACAGAGGTCTCACCAAGATAATCCAGGAAATGCATATCTCAGCTTGAAACCCCACGAAAACCAAGATATCTCCGGTTCTGCATATCCAACGAACTGTGGTGCGGTGAAAACCCCAGAAAACGTGTTTCTCGCATTAAATAGCTCGAAAAGAGCGCTCTTGATGTTTCGGCATACTTCGGACAGATGTTTCACCAAGATTATCGTAGAAAATGCATATCTCAACTTGAAACCCGACGAAAACCAAACATCGCCGGTTCTGCATATCAAACCAACTGTGGAGTGGTGAAAACACCAGACAACGTGTTTCTCGCATTAAATAGATCGAAAAGTGCGATCTCGATGATTCTGCATACTTCGGACAGAAATCTCACCAAAATTATCGTAAAAAATGCATATCTCAGCTTGAAACCCCATGAAAACCAAGATATCGCTGGTTCTGCATATCAAACGCACTGTGGAGTGGTGAAAACACCAGATAACGTGTTTCTCGCACTAACTAGCTCGAAAAGAGCGATCTCGATGATTCAGCATACTTCGGACAGAAGTCTCACCAAGATTATCGCAGAATATGCATATCTCAACTTGAAACCCCTCGAAAACCAAGATATCTCCGGTTCTGCATATCCAACGCACTGTGGAGTGGTGAAAACCCCAGAAAACGAGTTTCTCGCATTAAATAGCTCGAAAAGAGCGCTCTCGATGTTTCTGCATACTTCGGGCAGATGTCTCACCAAGCTTATCGTAGAAAATGCATATCTCCGCTTGAAACCCGACGAATACCAAAATATCGCCGGTTCTGCATATCAAACCAACTGTGGAGTGGTGAAAACAACCAGAGAACGTGTTTCTCGCATTAAATATCTCGAAAAGAGCGATCCCGATGATTCAGCATACTTCGGACAGAAGTCTCACCAAGATAATCCAGGATATGCATATCTCAGCTTGAAACCCCACGAAAACCATAATATCTCCGGTTCTGCATATCCAACGAACTGTGGAGTGGTGAAAACCCCAGAAAACGAGTTTCTCGCATTAAATAGCTCGAAAAGAGCGCTCTCGATGTTTCTGCATACTTCGGACAGATGTCTCACGTAGCTTATCGTAGAAAATGCATATCTCCGATTGAAACCCGACGAATACCAAAATATCGCCGGTTCTGCATATCAAACCAACTGTGGAGTGGTGAAAACAACCAGAGAACGTGTTTCTCGCATGAAATAGCTCGAAAAGAGCGGTCCCGATGATTCAGCATACTTCTAACAGAAGTCTCACCAAGATTATCGCAGAAATGCATATCTCTACTTGAAACCCCACGAAAACCAAGATATCTACTGTTCTGCATATCCAAGGAACTGTGGAGTGGTGAAAACCCCAGAAAACGTGTTTCTCGCATTAAGTAGCTCGAAAAGGGCGATCTAGATGATTCTGCATACTTCTGACAAAAGACCCACCAAGATTATCGCAGAGAATGCATATCTCAGCTGGAAACACCACGAAAATCAAGATATCGCCTGTTCTGCACATCAAACGCACTGTGGAGTGGTGAAAACAACCAGAGAACGTGTTTCTCGCATTAAATAGCTCGAAAAGAGCGATCCCGATGATTCAGCATACTTCGGACAGAAGTCTCACCAAGATTATCGCAGGAAATGCATATCTCAGCTTGAAACCCCACGAAAACCAAGGTATCTCCGGTTCTGCATATTCAACGAACTGTGGAGTGTTGAAAACCCCAGAAAACGAGTTTCTCGCATTAAATAGCTCGAAAAGAGCGCTCTCGATGTTTCTGCATACTTCGGACAGATGTTTCACCAAGATTATCGTAGAAAATGCATATCTCAGCTTGAAACCCGACGAAAACCAAAATATCGCCGGTTCTGCATATCAAACCAACTGTGGAGTGGTGAAAACACCAGATAACGTGTTTCTCGCATTAAATAGCTCGAATAGAGCGATCTCGATGATTCTTCATACTTCGAGCAGAAGTCTCACCAAGATTGCCGCAGAAAATGCATATCTCAGCTTGAAACCCGACGAAATCCAAGATGTCGCCGGTTCTGCATATCAAACGCACAGTGGAGTGTTGAAAACACCAGATAGCGTGTTTCTCGCATTAAATAGCTCGAAACGAACGATCTAGATGGTTCTGCATACTTCTGACTGAAGTCTCACCAATATTATCGCACAAAATGCATATCTAAGCTTGAATCCCGACGAAAACCAAGATGTCGCCGGTTCTACATATCAAACGCACTGTGGAGTGGTCAAAACACCAGAAAACGTGTTTCGTGCATTAAGTAGCTCGAAAAGAGCGATCTAGATGATTCTGCATACTTCTGACAAAAGACCCACCAAGATTATCGCAGAAAATGCATATCTCAGCTGGAAACACCACGAAAATCAAGATATCGCCTGTTCTGCACATCAAACGCACTGTGGAGTGGTGATAACAACCAGAGAACGTGTTTCTCGCATTAAATAGCTCGAAAAGAGCGATCCCGATGATTCAGCATACTTCGGACAGAAGTCTCACCAATATTATCGCAGGAAATGCATATCTCAGCTTGAAACCCGACCGAAACCAAGATATCTCCGGTTCTGCATATCAAACCAACTGTGGAGTGGTGAAAACACCAGACAACGTGTTTCTCGCATTAAATAGCTCGAAAAGAGCGATCCCGATGATTCAGCATACTTCGGACAGAGGTCTCACCAAGATAATCCAGGAAATGCATATCTCAGCTTGAAACCCCACGAAAACCAAGATATCTCCGGTTCTGCATATCCAACGAACTGTGGTGCGGTGAAAACCCCAGAAAACGTGTTTCTCGCATTAAATAGCTCGAAAAGAGCGCTCTTGATGTTTCGGCATACTTCGGACAGATGTTTCACCAAGATTATCGTAGAAAATGCATATCTCAACTTGAAACCCGACGAAAACCAAACATCGCCGGTTCTGCATATCAAACCAACTGTGGAGTGGTGAAAACACCAGACAACGTGTTTCTCGCATTAAATAGATCGAAAAGTGCGATCTCGATGATTCTGCATACTTCGGACAGAAATCTCACCAAAATTATCGTAAAAAATGCATATCTCAGCTTGAAACCCCATGAAAACCAAGATATCGCTGGTTCTGCATATCAAACGCACTGTGGAGTGGTGAAAACACCAGATAACGTGTTTCTCGCACTAACTAGCTCGAAAAGAGCGATCTCGATGATTCAGCATACTTCGGACAGAAGTCTCACCAAGATTATCGCAGAATATGCATATCTCAGCTTGAAACCCCTCGAAAACCAAGATATCTCCGGTTCTGCATATCCAACGCACTGTGGAGTGGTGAAAACCCCAGAAAACGAGTTTCTCGCATTAAATAGCTCGAAAAGAGCGCTCTCGATGTTTCTGCATACTTCGGGCAGATGTCTCACCAAGCTTATCGTAGAAAATGCATATCTCCGCTTGAAACCCGACGAATACCAAAATATCGCCGGTTCTGCATATCAAACCAACTGTGGAGTGGTGAAAACAACCAGAGAACGTGTTTCTCGCATTAAATATCTCGAAAAGAGCGATCCCGATGATTCAGCATACTTCGGACAGAAGTCTCACCAAGATAATCCAGGATATGCATATCTCAGCTTGAAACCCCACGAAAACCATAATATCTCCGGTTCTGCATATCCAACGAACTGTGGAGTGGTGAAAACCCCAGAAAACGAGTTTCTCGCATTAAATAGCTCGAAAAGAGCGCTCTCGATGTTTCTGCATACTTCGGACAGATGTCTCACGTAGCTTATCGTAGAAAATGCATATCTCCGATTGAAACCCGACGAATACCAAAATATCGCCGGTTCTGCATATCAAACCAACTGTGGAGTGGTGAAAACAACCAGAGAACGTGTTTCTCGCATGAAATAGCTCGAAAAGAGCGGTCCCGATGATTCAGCATACTTCGGACAGAAGTCTCACCAATATTATCGCAGGAAATGCATATCTCAGCTTGAAACCCGACCGAAACCAAGATATCTCCGGTTCTGCATGTCAAACGTACTGTGGAGTGGTGAAAACACCAGAAAACGTGTTTCGTGGATTAAGTAGCTCGAAAAGAGCGATCTAGATGATTCTGCATACTTCTGAATGAAGTCTCACCAACATTATCGCAGAAAATGCATATCTCAGCTCGAAACCGCACGAAAATCAGGATGTTGCCGGTTCAGCATATCAAACGCACTGTGGAGTGGTGAAAACAACCAGAGAACGTGTTTCTCGCATTAAATAGCTCGAAAAGGGCGATCCCGATGATTCAGCAAACTTCGGACAGAAGTCTCACCAAGATTATCGCAGGAAGTACATATCTCCGCTTGAAACCCCACGAAAACCAAGATATCTCCGGTTCTGCATATCCAACGAACTGTGGAGTGGTGAAAACCCCAGAAAACGAGTTTCTCGCATTAAATAGCTCGATGATTCTGCATACTTCTGAATGAAGTCTCACCAACATTATCGCAGAAAATGCATATCTCAGCTCGAAACCTCACGAAAATCAGGATGTTGCCGGTTCAGCATATCAAACGCACTGTGGAGTGGTGAAAACAACCAGAGAACGTGTTTCTCGCATTAAATAGCTCAAAAAGAGCGATCCCGATGATTCAGCAAACTTCGGACAGAAGTCTCACCAAGATTATCGCAGGAAGTACATAACTCCGCTTGAAACCCCACGAAAACCAAGATATCTCCGGTTCTGCATATCCAACGAACTGTGGAGTGGTAAAAACCCCAGAAAACGAGTTTCTCGCATTAAATAGCTCGAATAGAGCGCTCTTGATGTTTCTGCATACTTCGGACACATGTTTCACCAAGATTATCGTAGAAAATGCATATCTCAGCTTGAAAACCGACGAAAACCAAAATATCGATGGTTCTGCATATCAAACCAACTGTGGAGTGGTGAAAACACCAGATAACGTGTTCTTCGCATTAAATAGCTCGGAAAGTGCGATCTCGATGATTCTGCATACTTCTAACAGAAGTCTCACCAAGATTATCGCAGAAAATGCATATCTCTGCTTGAAACCCCACGAAAACCAAGATATCTACTGTTCTGCATATCCAAGGAACTGTGGAGTGGTGAAAACCCCAGAAAACGTGTTTCTCGCATTAAATAGCTCGAAAAGAGCGCTCTCGACGTTTCTGCATACTTCGGACAGATGTTTCACCAAGCTTATCGTAGAAAATGCATATCTCAGCTGGAAACCTGACGAAAATCAAAATATCTCCGGTTCTGCATATCCAACGAACTGTGGAGTGGTGAAAACCCCAGAAAACGAGTTTCTCGCATTAAATAGCTCGAAAAGAGCGCTCTCGATGTTTCTGCATACTTCGGACAGATGTTTCACCAAGATTATCGTAGAAAATGCATATCTCAGCTGGAAACCCCACGAAAACCAAGATATCGCCGGTTCTGCATATCAGACGCACTGTGGAGTGGTGAAAACACCAGAAAACGTGTTTCTCGCAGTAACTAGCTCGAAAAGAGCGCTCTGGATGATTCTGCATACTTCTGACTGAAGTCTCACCAGGATTATCGCAGAAAATGCATATCTCAGCTTGAAACCACACGAAAATCAAGATGTCGCCGGTTCTGCATATCAAACGTACTGTGGAGTGGTGAAAACACTAAAAAACGTGTTTCTCGCATTATGTAGCTCGAAAGGAGCGTTCTCGAAGATTCTGCATACTTCTGACAGAGGTCTCACCAATATTATCGTAGGAAATGCATATCTCAGCTTGAAACTCGACCGAAACCAAGATATCTCCGGTTCTGCATATCAAACGTACTGTGGAGTGGTGAAAACACCAGAAAACGTGTTTCTCGCATTAAATAGCTCGAAAAGAGCGCTCTGGATGATTCTGCATACTTCTGACAGAAGACTCACCAAGATTATCGCAGAAAATGCATATCTCAGGTGGAAACACCACGAAAATCAAGATATCGCCGGTTCTGCATATCAAGCGCACCGTGGAGTGGTCAATACACCAGATAACGTGTTTCTCGCATTAAATAGCTCGAAAAGTGCGATCCCGATGGTTCAGCATATTTCTGACAGAAGTCGCATCAAGATTATCACAGAAAATGCATACCTCAGGATGAAAACCGACGAAAACCAAGATTTCGCCATTTCTGCATATTAAACGCACTGTGGTGTGGTCAAAACACCAGAAAACTTGTTTTTTCGCATTAAACAGCTCGAACCGAGCGATCTAGATGATTCTGCATACTTCTGACTGAAGTCTAACCAATATTATCGCAGAAAATGCATATCTCCGCTAGAAACATCACGAAAATCAAGATGTCGCCGGTTCCTCATATCAAACGCACTGTGGGGTGGAGAAAACACCAGAAAACGTATTTCTCGCATTAACTAGCTCGAATAGAGCGTTCTCGATGATTCTGCAAACTTCTGACAGAAGTCTCACCAAGATTATCGTAGAAAATGCTTATCTCAGCTGGAAACCCCACGAAAACCAAGATATCCCCGGTTCTGCATATCAGACGCACTGTGGAGTGGTCAAAACACCAGAAAACGTGTTTCTCGCATTAACTAGCTCGAGAAGAGCGCTCTGGATGATTCTGCATCCTTCTGACTGAAGTCTCACCAGGATTATCGCAGAAAATGCATATTTCAGCTGGAAACCCCACGAAAACCAAGTTATCGGCGGCTCGACATATCAAACGCACTGTGGAGTGGTCAAAACACTAGAAAACTTGTTTTTTCGCATTAAATAGCTCGAAACGAGCGATCTAGATGATTCTGCAAACTTCTGACAGAAGACTCACCAAGATTATCGTAGAAAATGCTTATCTCAGCTTGAAACCCGACGAAATCCAAGATGTCGCCGGTTCTGCATATCAAACGCACTGTGGAGTGGTCAAAACACCAGAAAACTAGTTTTTTCGCGTTAAATAGCTCGAAACGAGCGATCTAGATGATTCTGCATACTTCTGACAGAAGACTCACCAAGATTATCGCAGAAAATGCATATCTCAGCTGGAAACCCTACGAAAACCAAGATATCGCCGGCTCTCCATATCAGACGCACTGTGGAGTGGTGAACAGCCCAGAAAACGTGTTTCTCGCATTAAATAGCTCGAATAGAGCGATCTCGATGATTTTTCATACTTCGGACAGAAGTCTCACCAAGATTATCGTAAAAAAAGCATATCTCAGCTTGAAACCCCACGAAAACCCAGATATCTACTGTTCTGCATATCAAACGCACTGTGGAGTGGTGAAAACACCAGATAACGTGCTTCTCGCACTAACTATCTCGAAAAGAGCAATCTCGATGATTCAGCATACTTCGGACAGAAGTCTTACAAAGATTATCGCAGAAAATGCATATCTCTGCTTGAAACCCGACGAAAACCAAAATATCTCCTGTTCTGCATATCCAACGCACTGTGGAGTGGTGAAAACACCAGATAACGTGTTTCTCGCATTAAATATCTCGATACGAGCGATCTCGATGATTCTGCATACTTCGCACCGAAGTCTCAACAAGATTATCGCAGAAAATGCATATCTCAGCTTGAAACCCCACGAAAACCAAGATATCTACTGTTTTGCATATCAAACGCACTGTGGAGTGGTGAAAACACCAGAAAACGTGTATTTCGCATTCAATAGCACGAAAACAGCGATTTCGGTGATTCTGCACACTTGTAACAGCAGAATCATGAAGATTATCACTGAAAATGCTTATCTCAGCTGGAAACAACAACGATACCGAAGATATGGCAGTTTCCGCATATCAAACGCACTGTGGAGAGCTGAAAACACCAGAAAACGTGTTTTTCGCATTCAATAGCACGAAAACAGCGATTTCGGTGATTCTGCACACTTGTAACAGCAGAATCATGAAGATTATCATTGAAAATGCATATCTCAGCTGGAAACAACAACGATACCGAAGATATCGCAGTTTCCGCATATCAAACGCACTGTGGAGTGCTGAAAACACCAGAAAACGTGTTTTTCGCATTCAATAGCACGAAAACAGCGATTTCGGTGATTCTGCACACTTGTAACAGCAGAATCATGAAGATTATCACTGAAAATGCATATATCAGCTGGAAACAACAACGATACCGAAGATATCGCAGCTTCCGCATATCAAACGCACTGTCGAGTGCTGAAAACACCAGAAAACGTGTATTTCGCATTCAATAGCACGAAAACAGCGATTTCGGTGATTCTGCACACTTGTAACAGCAGAATCATGAAGATTATCACTGAAAATGCATATCTCAGCTGGAAACAACAACGATACCGAAGATATGGCAGTTTCCGCATATCAAACGCACTGTGGAGAGCTGAAAACACCAGAAAACGTGTTTTTCGCATTCAATAGCACGAAAACAGCGATTTCGGTGATTCTGCACACTTGTAACAGCAGAATCATGAAGATTATCATTGAAAATGCATATCTCAGCTGGAAACAACAACGATACCGAAGATATCGCAGTTTCCGCACGTCAAACGCTCTGTGGCGTGCTGAAAACACCTGAAAACGTGTTTTTCGCATTCAAAAGCACGAAAACAGCGATTTCGGTGATTCTGCACACTTGTAACAGCAGAATCATGAAGATTATCACTGAAAATGCATATCTCAGCTGAAAACAACAACGATACCGAAGATATGGCAGTTTCCGCATATCAAACGCACTGTGGAGTGCTGAAAACACCAGAAAACGTGTTTTTCGCATTCAATAGCACGAAAACAGCGATTTCGGTGATTCTGCACACTTGTAACAGCATAATCATGAAGATTATCACTGAAAATGCATATCTCATCTGGAAACAACAACGATACCGAAGATATGGCAGTTTCCGCATATCAAACGCACTGTGGAGTGCTGAAAACACCAGAAAACGTGTTTTTCGCATTCAATAGCACGAAAACAGCGATTTCGGTGATTCTGCACACTTGTAACAGCAGAATCATGAAGATTATCACTGAAAATGCATATCTCAGCTGGAAACAACAACGATACCGAAGATATGGCAGTTTCCGCATATCAAACGCACTGTGGAGTGCTGAAAACACCAGAAAACGTGCTTTTCGCATTCAATAGCACGAAAACAGCGATTTCGGTGATTCTGCACACTTGTAACAGCAGAATCATGAAGATTATCACTGAAAATGCATATATCAGCTGGAAACAACAACGATACCGAAGATATCGCAGCTTCCGCATATCAAACGCACTGTCGAGTGCTGAAAACACCAGAAAACGTGCTTTTCGCATTCAATAGCACGAATACAGCGATTTCGGTGATTCTGCACACTTGTAACAGCAGAATCATGAAGATTATCACTGAAAATGCATATATCAGCTGGAAACAACAACGATACCGAAGATATCGCAGCTTCCGCATATCAAACGCACTGTCGAGTGCTGAAAACACCAGAAAACGTGTTTTTCGCATTCAAAAGCACGAAAACAGCGATTTCGGTGATTCTGCACACTTGTAACAGCAGAATCATGAAGATTATCACTGAAAATGCATATCTCAGCTGGAAACAACAACGATACCGAAGATATGGCAGTTTCCGCATATCAAACGCACTGTGGAGTGCTGAAAACACCAGAAAACGTGTTTTTCGCATTCAATAGCACGAAAACAGCGATTTCGGTGATTCTGCACACTTGTAACAGCAGAATCATGAAGATTATCACTGAAAATGCATATCTCAGCTGGAAACAACAACGATACCGAAGATATGGCAGTTTCCGCATATCAAACGCACTGTGGAGTGCTGAAAACACCGGAAAACGTGTTCTTCGCTTCCAATAGCACGAAAACAGCGATTTCGGTGACTCTGCACACTTGTAACAGCAGAATCATGAAGATTATCACTGAAAATGCATATCTCAGCTGGAAACAACAACGATACCGAAGATATGGCAGTTTCCGCATATCAAACACACTGTGGAGTGCTGAAAACACCAGAAAACGTGTTTTTCACATTCAATAGCACGAAAACAGCGATTTCGGTGATTCTGCACACTTGTAACACCAGAATCATGAAGATTATCACTGAAAATGCATATCTCAGCTGGAAACAACAACGATACCGAAGATATCGCAGCTTCCGCATATCAAACGTTCTGTGGCGTGCTGGAAACACCAGAAAACGTGTTTTTCGCATTCAGAAGCACGAAAACAGCGATTTCGGTGATTCTGCACATTTGTAACAGCAGAATCATGAACATTATCACTGAAAATGCATATCTCAGCTGGAAACAACAACGATACCGAAGATATGGCAGTTTCCGCATATCAAATGCACTGTGGAGTGCTGAAAACACCAGAAAACGTGTTTTTCGCATTCAATAGCACGAAAACAGCGATTTCGGTGATTCTGCACACTTGTAACAGCAGAATCATGAAGATTATCACTGAAAATGCATATCTCAGCTGGAAACAACAACGATACCGAAGATATCGCAGTTTCCGCATGTCAAACGTTCTGTGGCGTGCTGAAAACACCAGAAAACGTGTTTTTCGCATTCAAAAGCACGAAAACAGCGATTTCGGTGATTCTGCACACTTGTAACAGCAGAATCATGAAGATTATCACTGAAAATGCATATCTCAGCTGGAAACAACAACGATACCGAAGATATCGCAGCTTCCGCATATCAAACGTTCTGTGGCGTGCTGAAAACACCAGAAAACGTGTTTTTCGCATTCAATAGCACGAAAACAGCGATTTCGGTGATTCTGCACACTTGTAACTGCAGAATCATGAAGATTATCACTGAAAATGCATATCTCAGCTGGAAACAACAACGATACCGAAGATATGGCAGTTTCCGCATATCAAACGCACTGTGGAGTGCTGAAAACACCAGAAAACGTGTTTTTCGCATTAAATAGCTCGAAAAGAGCGATCTCGATGATTCTGCATACTTCTGACAGAAGTCTCACCAAGATTATCGTAGAAAATGCATATCTCAGCTTGAAACCCCACGAAAACCAAAATATCTCCGGTTCTGCATATCCAACGCACTCTGGAGTGGTGAAAACACCAGATAACGTGTTTCTCGCATTAAATAGCTCAAAACGAGCGATCTCGAAGATCCTGCATACTTCTGACAGAAGTCTCACCAAGATTATCGTAGAAAATGCATATCTCAGCTTGAAACCCCACGAAAACCAAGATATCGCCGGTTCTGCATATCAAACGCACTGTGGAGTGGTGAAAACACCAGATAACGAGTTTCTCGCATTTAGTAGCTCGAAAAGTGCGATCTCGATGATTCTGCATACTTCTAACAGAAGTCTCACCAAGATTATCGCAGAAAATGCATATCTCTGCTTGAAACCCCACGCAAACCAAGATATCTCCTGTTCCGCATATCCAAAGAACTGTGGAGTGGTGAAAACCCCAGAAAACGTGTTTCTTGCATTAAATAGCTCGAAATGAGCGATCTCGATGATTCAAGTTACTTCGGACAGAAGTCTCACCAAGATTATCGCAGAAAATGCATATCTCAGCTTGAAACTCCACGAAAACAAAGATGTCGCTGGTACTGCATATCAAACGCACTGTGGAGTGGTGAAAACAACAGATAACGTGTTTCTTGCATTATATAGCTCGAAAAGAGCGATCTCGATGATTCTGCATACTTCGGACAGAAGTCTCACCAAGATTATCGCAGAAAATGCATATCTCAGGTTGAAACCCCACGAAATCCAAGATAACGCGTGTTCTGCATATCAAACGCACTGTGGAGTGGTGAAAACCCCAGAAAACGTGTTTCGCGCATTAAGTAGCTCGAAAAGAGCGATCTTAATGATTCTGGATACTTCTGACTGATGTCTCACAAATATTATCGCAGAAAATGCATATCTCAGCTCGAAACCTCACGAAAATCAAGATCTTGCCGGTTCTGCATATCAAACGCACCGTGGAGTGGTGAAAGCAACCAGAGAACGTGTTTCTCGCGTTAAATAGCTCGAAAAGGCCGATCACGATGATTCTGCATACTTCTGACAGAAGTCTCACCAAGATTATCGTAGAAAATGCATATCTCAACTTGAACCCCGACGAAATCAAAGATGTCGCCGGTTCTGCATATCAAACGCACTGTGGAGTGGTGAAAACACCAGATAACGTGTTTCTCGCATTATATAGCTCGAAAAGAGCGATCTAGATGATTCTGCATACTTCTGACAAAAGACCCACCAAGATTATCGCCGAAAATGCATATCTCAACTTGAAACCCGACGAAAACCGAGTTATCTCCGGTTCTGCACATCAAACGTACCGTGGAGTGGTGAAAACACCAGAAAACGTGTTTCGCGCATTAAGTATTTCGAAAAGAGCGATCTCGATGATTCTGCATCCTTCGGACAGAAGTCTCAACAAGATTAACGCAGAAAATGCATATCTCAGCTTGAAACCCTACGAAAACCAAGATTTCTACTGTTCTGCATATCAAACGCACTGTGGAGTGGTGAAGACACCAGATAACGTGTTTCTCGCATTAAATAGCTCGAAAAGAGCGCTCTCGATGTTTCTGCATACTTCGGACAGATGTTTCACCAAGCTTATCGTCGAAAATGCATATCTCAGCTTGAAACCCGACGAAAACCAAGATGTCGCCGGTTCTGCATATCAAACGCACTGTGGAGTGGTGAAAACTCCAGAAAACGTGTATCTCATATTAAGTAGCTCGAAAAGAGCGTTCTCGAAGATCCTGCATACTTCTGACAGAAGTCTCACCAAGATTATCGTAGAAAATGCATATCTCAACTTGAAACCCCACGAAAACCAAGATATCGCCGGTTCTGCATATCAAACGCACTGTGGAGTGGTGAAAACACCAGATAACGTGTTTCTCGCATTATATAGCTCGAAAAGAGCGATCTAGATGATTCTGCATACTTCTGACTGAAGTCTCACCAGGATTATCGCAGAAAATGCATATCTCAGCTTGAAACCACACGAAAATCAAGATGTCGCCGGTTCTGCATATCAAACGTACTGTGGAGTGGTGAAAACACTAAAAAACGTGTTTCTCGCATTATGTAGCTCGAAAGGAGCGTTCTCGAAGATTCTGCATACTTCTGACAGAGGTCTCACCAATATTATCGTAGGAAATGCATATCTCAGCTTGAAACTCGACCGAAACCAAGATATCTCCGGTTCTGCATATCAAACGTACTGTGGAGTGGTGAAAACACCAGAAAACGTGTTTCTCGCATTAAATAGCTCGAAAAGAGCGCTCTGGATGATTCTGCATACTTCTGACAGAAGACTCACCAAGATTATCGCAGAAAATGCATATCTCAGGTGGAAACACCACGAAAATCAAGATATCGCCGGTTCTGCATATCAAGCGCACCGTGGAGTGGTCAATACACCAGATAACGTGTTTCTCGCATTAAATAGCTCGAAAAGAGCGATCTCGATGGTTCAGCATATTTCTGACAGAAGTCGCATCAAGATTATCACAGAAAATGCATACCTCAGGATGAAAACCGACGAAAACCAAGATTTCGCCATTTCTGCATATTAAACGCACTGTGGTGTGGTCAAAACACCAGAAAACTTGTTTTTTCGCATTAAACAGCTCGAACCGAGCGATCTAGATGATTCTGCATACTTCTGACTGAAGTCTAACCAATATTATCGCAGAAAATGCATATCTCCGCTAGAAACATCACGAAAATCAAGATGTCGCCGGTTCCTCATATCAAACGCACTGTGGGGTGGAGAAAACACTAGAAAACTTGTTTTTTCGCATTAAATAGCTCGAAACGAGCGATCTAGATGATTCTGCAAACTTCTGACAGAAGACTCACCAAGATTATCGTAGAAAATGCTTATCTCAGCTTGAAACCCGACGAAATCCAAGATGTCGCCGGTTCTGCATATCAAACGCACTGTGGAGTGGTCAAAACACCAGAAAACTAGTTTTTTCGCGTTAAATAGCTCGAAACGAGCGATCTAGATGATTCTGCATACTTCTGACAGAAGACTCACCAAGATTATCGCAGAAAATGCATATCTCAGCTGGAAACCCTACGAAAACCAAGATATCGCCGGCTCTCCATATCAGACGCACTGTGGAGTGGTGAAAACACCAGAAAACGTGTTCCTCGCATTAACTAGCTCGAAAAGAGCGTTCTCGATGATTCTGCATACTTCTCATAGATGAAACACCAAGATTATCGCAGAAAATGCATATTTCAGCTGGAAACCCCACGAAAACCAAGTTATCGGCGGCTCTACATATCAAGCGCACTGTGGAGTGGTGAAAACACCAGAAAACGTTCTACTCGCATTAACTAGCTCGAAAAGAGCGTTCTGGATGATTCTGCACACTTCTGACTGAAGTCTCACCAGGATAATCGCAGAAAATGCATATCACAGCTTGAAACCTCACGAAAATCAAGATGTCGCCGGTTCTGCATATCAAACGCACTGTGGAATGTTGAAAACTACAGAAAACTGGTTTCTTCGCATTAAATAGCTCGAAAAGAGCGATCTAGATGATTCTGCATACTTCTGACAGAAGACTCACCAAGATTATCGCAGAAAATGCATATCTCAGCTAGAAAACCTCACGAAAACCAAGTTATCTCCGGTTCTGCACATCAAACGTTCTGTGGAGTGGAGAAAACACCAGAAAACGTGTTTCTCGCATTAAATAGCTCGAAAAGAGGGATCTCGATGATTCTGCATACTTCTGACAGACGACTCACCAAGATTATCGCAGAAAATGCATATCTCACCTGGAAACCCGTCCGAAACAAAGATATCTGCGGTTCTGCATGTCGAACGTACTGTGGAGTGGTGAAAACACCAGAAAACGTGTTTCTCGCATTAAGTAGCTCGAAAAGAGCGTTCTCGAAGATTGTGCATACTTCTGACAGAAGTCTCACCAAGATTATCTTAGAAAATGCATATTTCAGCTGGAAAGACCACGAAAATGAAGATATAGCCGGTTCTGCATATCAAACGTACTGTGGAGTGCTGAAAACACCAGAAAACGAGTTTTTCGCAATAAATAGCACGAAAACAGCGATTTCGGTGATTCCGCACACTTGTCACAGAAGACTCATGACAATTATCACTGAAAATGCATATCTCAGCTGGAAACACCACGAAAATCAGGATATCGCCGGTGCTGCATATCAAACGCACTGTGGAATGTTGAAAACACCAGAAAACTTGTTTTTTCGCATTAACTAGCACGAAAAGAGCGTTCTGGATGATTCTGCATACCTCTCATAGATGAAACACAAAGATTATCGCAGAAAATGCATATTTCAGCTGGAAACCCCACGAAAACCAAGTTATTGGCGGCTCTACATATCAAACGCACTGTGGAGAGGTCAAAACACCAGATAACGTGTTTCTCGCATTAAATAGCTCGAAAAGAGCGGTATCGATGATTCTGCATACTTCGGACAGAAGTCTCACCAATATTATCGCAGAAAATGCATATCTTTGCTTGAAACCCGACCGAAACGAAGATATCTCCGGTTCTGCATGTCAAACGTACTGTAGAGTGGTGAAAACACCAGAAAACTTGTTTTTTCGCATTAAACAGCTCGAAACCAGCGATCTAGATGATTCTGCATCCTTCTGACTGAAGTCTAACCAATATTATCGCAGAAAATGCATATCTCCGCTAGAAACATCACGAAAATCAAGATGTCGCCGGTTCTGCATATCAAACGCACTGTGGGGTGGAGAAAACACCAGAAAACGTGTTTCTCGCATTAACTTGCTCGAAAAGAGCGTTCTCGATGATTCTGCATAATTCTCATAGATGAAACACAAAGATTATCGCAGAAAATGCATATTTCAGCTGGAAACCCCACGAAAACCAAGTTATCTCCGGTTCTGCACATCAAACGTTCTGTGGAGTGGTGAAAACACCAGAAAACGTTCTACTCGCATTAACTAGCTCGAAAAGAGCGTTCTGGATGATTCTGCACACTTCTGACTGAAGTCTCACCAGGATAATCGCAGAAAATGCATATCACAGCTTGAAACCTCACGAAAATCAAGATGTCGCCGGTTCTGCATATCAAACGCACTGTGGAATGTTGAAAACTACAGAAAACTGGTTTCTTCGCATTAAATAGCTCGAAAAGAGCGATCTAGATGATTCTGCATACTTCTGACAGAAGACTCACCAAGATTATCGCAGAAAATGCATATCTCAGCTAGAAAACCTCACGAAAACCAAGTTATCTCCGGTTCTGCACATCAAACGTTCTGTGGAGTGGAGAAAACACCAGAAAACGTGTTTCTCGCATTAAATAGCTCGAAAAGAGGGATCTCGATGATTCTGCATACTTCTGACAGACGACTCACCAAGATTATCGCAGAAAATGCATATCTCACCTGGAAACCCGACCGAAACAAAGATATCTGCGGTTCTGCATGTCGAACGTACTGTGGAGTGGTGAAAACACCAGAAAACGTGTTTCTCGCATTAAGTAGCTCGAAAAGAGCGTTCTCGAAGATTGTGCATACTTCTGACAGAAGTCTCACCAAGATTATCTTAGAAAATGCATATTTCAGCTGGAAAGACCACGAAAATGAAGATATAGCCGGTTCTGCATATCAAACGTACTGTGGAGTGCTGAAAACACCAGAAAACGAGTTTTTCGCAATAAATAGCACGAAAACAGCGATTTCGGTGATTCCGCACACTTGTCACAGAAGACTCATGACAATTATCACTGAAAATGCATATCTCAGCTGGAAACACCACGAAAATCAGGATATCGCCGGTGCTGCATATCAAACGCACTGTGGAATGTTGAAAACACCAGAAAACTTGTTTTTTCGCATTAACTAGCACGAAAAGAGCGTTCTGGATGATTCTGCATACCTCTCATAGATGAAACACAAAGATTATCGCAGAAAATGCATATTTCAGCTGGAAACCCCACGAAAACCAAGTTATTGGCGGCTCTACATATCAAACGCACTGTGGAGAGGTCAAAACACCAGATAACGTGTTTCTCGCATTAAATAGCTCGAAAAGAGCGGTATCGATGATTCTGCATACTTCGGACAGAAGTCTCACCAATATTATCGCAGAAAATGCATATCTTTGCTTGAAACCCGACCGAAACGAAGATATCTCCGGTTCTGCATGTCAAACGTACTGTAGAGTGGTGAAAACACCAGAAAACTTGTTTTTTCGCATTAAACAGCTCGAAACCAGCGATCTAGATGATTCTGCATCCTTCTGACTGAAGTCTAACCAATATTATCGCAGAAAATGCATATCTCCGCTAGAAACATCACGAAAATCAAGATGTCGCCGGTTCTGCATATCAAACGCACTGTGGGGTGGAGAAAACACCAGAAAACGTGTTTCTCGCATTAACTTGCTCGAAAAGAGCGTTCTCGATGATTCTGCATAATTCTCATAGATGAAACACCAAGATTATCGCAGAAAGTGCATATTTCAGCTGGAAACCCCACGAAAACCAAGTTATCGGCGGCTCTACATATCAAACGCACTGTGGAGTGGTCAAAACACTAGAAAACTTGTTTTTTCGCATTAAATAGCTCGAAACGAGCGATCTAGATGATTCTGCAAACTTCTGACAGAAGTCTCACCAATATTATTGCAGAAAATGCATATCTCTGCTTGAAACCCGGCCGAAACGAAGATATCTCCAGTTCTGCATGTCTAACGTACTGTGGAGTGGTGAATACACCAGAAAACGTGTTTCTCGCATTAAGTAGCTCGAAAAGAGCGATCTCGAAGATTCTGCATACTTCTGACAGAAGTCTCACCAAGATTATCGTAGAAAATGCATATCTCAGCTTGAAACCGGACGAAAACCAAAATATCTCCGGTTCTGCATATCCAACGCACTGTGGAGCGGTGAAAACACCAGATAACGTGTTTCTCGCATTAAATTGCTCGAATCGAGCGATCTCGATGTTTCTGCATACTTCGGACAGAAGTCATAACAAGATTATCGCAGAAAATGCATATCTCAGCTTGGAACCCCACAAAAACCAAGATATCGCCGGTTCTGCATATCAAACGCACTGTGGAGTGGTGAAAACACCAGATAACGTGTTTCTCGCATTAAATAGCTCGAAACGAGCGATCTCGATGATTCTGCATACTTCGGACAGAAGTCTCACCAAAATTATCGTAAAGAATGCATATCTCAGCTTGAAACCCCACGAAAACCAAGATATCGCTGTGTTCAGCATATCAAACGCACTGTGGAATGGTGAAAACCCCAGAAGACGTGTTTCTCGCATTAAATAGCTCGACTAGAGCGATCTCGATGATTCTTCATACTTCGGACAGAAGTCTCATCAAGATTATCGTAAAAAATGCATATCTCAGCTTGAAACCCCACGAAAGCCAAGATATCGCTGGTTCTGCATATCAAACGCACTGTGGAGTGGTGAACAGCCCAGAAAACGTGTTTCTCGCATTAAATAGCTCGAATAGAGCGATCTCGATGATTTTTCATACTTCGGACAGAAGTCTCACCAAGATTATCGTAAAAAAAGCATATCTCAGCTTGAAACCCCACGAAAACCCAGATATCTACTGTTCTGCATATCAAACGCACTGTGGAGTGGTGAAAACACCAGATAACGTGCTTCTCGCACTAACTATCTCGAAAAGAGCAATCTCGATGATTCAGCATACTTCGGACAGAAGTCTTACAAAGATTATCGCAGAAAATGCATATCTCTGCTTGAAACCCGACGAAAACCAAAATATCTCCTGTTCTGCATATCCAACGCACTGTGGAGTGGTGAAAACACCAGATAACGTGTTTCTCGAATTAAATATCTCGATACGAGCGATCTCGATGATTCTGCATACTTCGCACCGAAGTCTCAACAAGATTATCGCAGAAAATGCATATCTCAGCTTGAAACCCCACGAAAACCAAGATATCTACTGTTTTGCATATCAAACGCACTGTGGAGTGGTGAAAACACCAGAAAACGTGTATTTCGCATTCAATAGCACGAAAACAGCGATTTCGGTGATTCTGCACACTTGTAACAGCAGAATCATGAAGATTATCACTGAAAATGCTTATCTCAGCTGGAAACAACAACGATACCGAAGATATGGCAGTTTCCGCATATCAAACGCACTGTGGAGAGCTGAAAACACCAGAAAACGTGTTTTTCGCATTCAATAGCACGAAAACAGCGATTTCGGTGATTCTGCACACTTGTAACAGCAGAATCATGAAGATTATCATTGAAAATGCATATCTCAGCTGGAAACAACAACGATACCGAAGATATCGCAGTTTCCGCATATCAAACGCACTGTGGAGTGCTGAAAACACCAGAAAACGTGTTTTTCGCATTCAATAGCACGAAAACAGCGATTTCGGTGATTCTGCACACTTGTAACAGCAGAATCATGAAGATTATCACTGAAAATGCATATATCAGCTGGAAACAACAACGATACCGAAGATATCGCAGCTTCCGCATATCAAACGCACTGTCGAGTGCTGAAAACACCAGAAAACGTGTATTTCGCATTCAATAGCACGAAAACAGCGATTTCGGTGATTCTGCACACTTGTAACAGCAGAATCATGAAGATTATCACTGAAAATGCATATCTCAGCTGGAAACAACAACGATACCGAAGATATGGCAGTTTCCGCATATCAAACGCACTGTGGAGAGCTGAAAACACCAGAAAACGTGTTTTTCGCATTCAATAGCACGAAAACAGCGATTTCGGTGATTCTGCACACTTGTAACAGCAGAATCATGAAGATTATCATTGAAAATGCATATCTCAGCTGGAAACAACAACGATACCGAAGATATCGCAGTTTCCGCACGTCAAACGCTCTGTGGCGTGCTGAAAACACCTGAAAACGTGTTTTTCGCATTCAAAAGCACGAAAACAGCGATTTCGGTGATTCTGCACACTTGTAACAGCAGAATCATGAAGATTATCACTGAAAATGCATATCTCAGCTGGAAACAACAACGATACCGAAGATATGGCAGTTTCCGCATATCAAACGCACTGTGGAGTGCTGAAAACACCGGAAAACGTGTTCTTCGCTTCCAATAGCACGAAAACAGCGATTTCGGTGACTCTGCACACTTGTAACAGCAGAATCATGAAGATTATCACTGAAAATGCATATCTCAGCTGGAAACAACAACGATACCGAAGATATGGCAGTTTCCGCATATCAAACACACTGTGGAGTGCTGAAAACACCAGAAAACGTGTTTTTCACATTCAATAGCACGAAAACAGCGATTTCGGTGATTCTGCACACTTGTAACACCAGAATCATGAAGATTATCACTGAAAATGCATATCTCAGCTCGAAACCTCACGAAAATCAAGATCTTGCCGGTTCTGCATATCAAACGCACCGTGGAGTGGTGAAAGCAACCAGAGAACGTGTTTCTCGCGTTAAATAGCTCGAAAAGGCCGATCACGATGATTCTGCATACTTCTGACAGAAGTCTCACCAAGATTATCGTAGAAAATGCATATCTCAACTTGAACCCCGACGAAATCAAAGATGTCGCCGGTTCTGCATATCAAACGCACTGTGGAGTGGTGAAAACACCAGATAACGTGTTTCTCGCATTATATAGCTCGAAAAGAGCGATCTAGATGATTCTGCATACTTCTGACAAAAGACCCACCAAGATTATCGCCGAAAATGCATATCTCAACTTGAAACCCGACGAAAACCGAGTTATCTCCGGTTCTGCACATCAAACGTACCGTGGAGTGGTGAAAACACCAGAAAACGTGTTTCGCGCATTAAGTATTTCGAAAAGAGCGATCTCGATGATTCTGCATCCTTCGGACAGAAGTCTCAACAAGATTAACGCAGAAAATGCATATCTCAGCTTGAAACCCTACGAAAACCAAGATTTCTACTGTTCTGCATATCAAACGCACTGTGGAGTGGTGAAGACACCAGATAACGTGTTTCTCGCATTAAATAGCTCGAAAAGAGCGCTCTCGATGTTTCTGCATACTTCGGACAGATGTTTCACCAAGCTTATCGTCGAAAATGCATATCTCAGCTTGAAACCCGACGAAAACCAAGATGTCGCCGGTTCTGCATATCAAACGCACTGTGGAGTGGTGAAAACTCCAGAAAACGTGTATCTCATATTAAGTAGCTCGAAAAGAGCGTTCTCGAAGATCCTGCATACTTCTGACAGAAGTCTCACCAAGATTATCGTAGAAAATGCATATCTCAACTTGAAACCCCACGAAAACCAAGATATCGCCGGTTCCGCATATCAAACGCACTGTGGAGTGGTGAAAACACCAGATAACGTGTTTCTCGCATTATATAGCTCGAAAAGAGCGATCTAGATGATTCTGCATACTTCTGACTGAAGTCTCACCAGGATTATCGCAGAAAATGCATATCTCAGCTTGAAACCACACGAAAATCAAGATGTCGCCGGTTCTGCATATCAAACGTACTGTGGAGTGGTGAAAACACTAAAAAACGTGTTTCTCGCATTATGTAGCTCGAAAGGAGCGTTCTCGAAGATTCTGCATACTTCTGACAGAGGTCTCACCAATATTATCGTAGGAAATGCATATCTCAGCTTGAAACTCGACCGAAACCAAGATATCTCCGGTTCTGCATATCAAACGTACTGTGGAGTGGTGAAAACACCAGAAAACGTGTTTCTCGCATTAAATAGCTCGAAAAGAGCGCTCTGGATGATTCTGCATACTTCTGACAGAAGACTCACCAAGATTATCGCAGAAAATGCATATCTCAGGTGGAAACACCACGAAAATCAAGATATCGCCGGTTCTGCATATCAAGCGCACCGTGGAGTGGTCAATACACCAGATAACGTGTTTCTCGCATTAAATAGCTCGAAAAGAGCGATCTCGATGGTTCAGCATATTTCTGACAGAAGTCGCATCAAGATTATCACAGAAAATGCATACCTCAGGATGAAAACCGACGAAAACCAAGATTTCGCCATTTCTGCATATTAAACGCACTGTGGTGTGGTCAAAACACCAGAAAACTTGTTTTTTCGCATTAAACAGCTCGAACCGAGCGATCTAGATGATTCTGCATACTTCTGACTGAAGTCTAACCAATATTATCGCAGAAAATGCATATCTCCGCTAGAAACATCACGAAAATCAAGATGTCGCCGGTTCCTCATATCAAACGCACTGTGGGGTGGAGAAAACACCAGAAAACGTATTTCTCGCATTAACTAGCTCGAATAGAGCGTTCTCGATGATTCTGCAAACTTCTGACAGAAGTCTCACCAAGATTATCGTAGAAAATGCTTATCTCAGCTGGAAACCCCACGAAAACCAAGATATCCCCGGTTCTGCATATCAGACGCACTGTGGAGTGGTGAAAACACCAGAAAACGTGTTTCTCGCATTAACTAGCTCGAGAAGAGCGCTCTGGATGATTCTGCATCCTTCTGACTGAAGTCTCACCAGGATTATCGCAGAAAATGCATATTTCAGCTGGAAACCCCACGAAAACCAAGTTATCGGCGGCTCGACATATCAAACGCACTGTGGAGTGGTCAAAACACTAGAAAACTTGTTTTTTCGCATTAAATAGCTCGAAACGAGCGATCTAGATGATTCTGCAAACTTCTGACAGAAGACTCACCAAGATTATCGTAGAAAATGCTTATCTCAGCTTGAAACCCGACGAAATCCAAGATGTCGCCGGTTCTGCATATCAAACGCACTGTGGAGTGGTCAAAACACCAGAAAACTAGTTTTTTCGCGTTAAATAGCTCGAAACGAGCGATCTAGATGATTCTGCATACTTCTGACAGAAGACTCACCAAGATTATCGCAGAAAATGCATATCTCAGCTGGAAACCCTACGAAAACCAAGATATCGCCGGCTCTCCATATCAGACGCACTGTGAAGTGGTGAAAACACCAGAAAACGTGTTCCTCGCATTAACTAGCTCGAAAAGAGCGTTCTCGATGATTCTGCATACTTCTCATAGATGAAACACCAAGATTATCGCAGAAAATGCATATTTCAGCTGGAAACCCCACGAAAACCAAGTTATCGGCGGCTCTACATATCAAGCGCACTGTGGAGTGGTGAAAACACCAGAAAACGTTCTACTCGCATTAACTAGCTCGAAAAGAGCGTTCTGGATGATTCTGCACACTTCTGACTGAAGTCTCACCAGGATAATCGCAGAAAATGCATATCACAGCTTGAAACCTCACGAAAATCAAGATGTCGCCGGTTCTGCATATCAAACGCACTGTGGAATGTTGAAAACTACAGAAAACTGGTTTCTTCGCATTAAATAGCTCGAAAAGAGCGATCTAGATGATTCTGCATACTTCTGACAGAAGACTCACCAAGATTATCGCAGAAAATGCATATCTCAGCTAGAAAACCTCACGAAAACCAAGTTATCTCCGGTTCTGCACATCAAACGTTCTGTGGAGTGGAGAAAACACCAGAAAACGTGTTTCTCGCATTAAATAGCTCGAAAAGAGGGATCTCGATGATTCTGCATACTTCTGACAGACGACTCACCAAGATTATCGCAGAAAATGCATATCTCACCTGGAAACCCGACCGAAACCAAGATATCTGCGGTTCTGCATGTCGAACGTACTGTGGAGTGGTGAAAACACCAGAAAACGTGTTTCTCGCATTAAGTAGCTCGAAAAGAGCGTTCTCGAAGATTGTGCATACTTCTGACAGAAGTCTCACCAAGATTATCTTAGAAAATGCATATTTCAGCTGGAAAGACCACGAAAATGAAGATATAGCCGGTTCTGCATATCAAACGTACTGTGGAGTGCTGAAAACACCAGAAAACGAGTTTTTCGCAATAAATAGCACGAAAACAGCGATTTCGGTGATTCCGCACACTTGTCACAGAAGACTCATGACAATTATCACTGAAAATGCATATCTCAGCTGGAAACACCACGAAAATCAGGATATCGCCGGTGCTGCATATCAAACGCACTGTGGAATGTTGAAAACACCAGAAAACTTGTTTTTTCGCATTAACTAGCACGAAAAGAGCGTTCTGGATGATTCTGCATACCTCTCATAGATGAAACACAAAGATTATCGCAGAAAATGCATATTTCAGCTGGAAACCCCACGAAAACCAAGTTATTGGCGGCTCTACATATCAAACGCACTGTGGAGAGGTCAAAACACCAGATAACGTGTTTCTCGCATTAAATAGCTCGAAAAGAGCGGTATCGATGATTCTGCATACTTCGGACAGAAGTCTCACCAATATTATCGCAGAAAATGCATATCTTTGCTTGAAACCCGACCGAAACGAAGATATCTCCGGTTCTGCATGTCAAACGTACTGTAGAGTGGTGAAAACACCAGAAAACTTGTTTTTTCGCATTAAACAGCTCGAAACCAGCGATCTAGATGATTCTGCATCCTTCTGACTGAAGTCTAACCAATATTATCGCAGAAAATGCATATCTCCGCTAGAAACATCACGAAAATCAAGATGTCGCCGGTTCTGCATATCAAACGCACTGTGGGGTGGAGAAAACACCAGAAAACGTGTTTCTCGCATTAACTTGCTCGAAAAGAGCGTTCTCGATGATTCTGCATAATTCTCATAGATGAAACACCAAGATTATCGCAGAAAGTGCATATTTCAGCTGGAAACCCCACGAAAACCAAGTTATCGGCGGCTCTACATATCAAACGCACTGTGGAGTGGTCAAAACACTAGAAAACTTGTTTTTTCGCATTAAATAGCTCGAAACGAGCGATCTAGATGATTCTGCAAACTTCTGACAGAAGTCTCACCAATATTATTGCAGAAAATGCATATCTCTGCTTGAAACCCGGCCGAAACGAAGATATCTCCAGTTCTGCATGTCTAACGTACTGTGGAGTGGTGAATACACCAGAAAACGTGTTTCTCGCATTAAGTAGCTCGAAAAGAGCGATCTCGAAGATTCTGCATACTTCTGACAGAAGTCTCACCAAGATTATCGTAGAAAATGCATATCTCAGCTTGAAACCGGACGAAAACCAAAATATCTCCGGTTCTGCATATCCAACGCACTGTGGAGCGGTGAAAACACCAGATAACGTGTTTCTCGCATTAAATTGCTCGAATCGAGCGATCTCGATGTTTCTGCATACTTCGGACAGAAGTCATAACAAGATTATCGCAGAAAATGCATATCTCAGCTTGGAACCCCACAAAAACCAAGATATCGCCGGTTCTGCATATTTAACGCACTGTGGAGTGGTGAAAACACCAGATAACGTGTTTCTCGCATTAAATAGCTCGAAACGAGCGATCTCGATGATTCTGCATACTTCGGACAGAAGTCTCACCAAAATTATCGTAAAGAATGCATATCTCAGCTTGAAACCCCACGAAAACCAAGATATCGCTGTGTTCAGCATATCAAACGCACTGTGGAATGGTGAAAACCCCAGAAGACGTGTTTCTCGCATTAAATAGCTCGACTAGAGCGATCTCGATGATTCTTCATACTTCGGACAGAAGTCTCATCAAGATTATCGTAAAAAATGCATATCTCAGCTTGAAACCCCACGAAAGCCAAGATATCGCTGGTTCTGCATATCAAACGCACTGTGGAGTGGTGAACAGCCCAGAAAACGTGTTTCTCGCATTAAATAGCTCGAATAGAGCGATCTCGATGATTTTTCATACTTCGGACAGAAGTCTCACCAAGATTATCGTAAAAAAAGCATATCTCAGCTTGAAACCCCACGAAAACCCAGATATCTACTGTTCTGCATATCAAACGCACTGTGGAGTGGTGAAAACACCAGATAACGTGCTTCTCGCACTAACTATCTCGAAAAGAGCAATCTCGATGATTCAGCATACTTCGGACAGAAGTCTTACAAAGATTATCGCAGAAAATGCATATCTCTGCTTGAAACCCGACGAAAACCAAAATATCTCCTGTTCTGCATATCCAACGCACTGTGGAGTGGTGAAAACACCAGATAACGTGTTTCTCGCATTAAATATCTCGATACGAGCGATCTCGATGATTCTGCATACTTCGCACCGAAGTCTCAACAAGATTATCGCAGAAAATGCATATCTCAGCTTGAAACCCCACGAAAACCAAGATATCTACTGTTTTGCATATCAAACGCACTGTGGAGTGGTGAAAACACCAGAAAACGTGTATTTCGCATTCAATAGCACGAAAACAGCGATTTCGGTGATTCTGCACACTTGTAACAGCAGAATCATGAAGATTATCACTGAAAATGCTTATCTCAGCTGGAAACAACAACGATACCGAAGATATGGCAGTTTCCGCATATCAAACGCACTGTGGAGAGCTGAAAACACCAGAAAACGTGTTTTTCGCATTCAATAGCACGAAAACAGCGATTTCGGTGATTCTGCACACTTGTAACAGCAGAATCATGAAGATTATCATTGAAAATGCATATCTCAGCTGGAAACAACAACGATACCGAAGATATCGCAGTTTCCGCATATCAAACGCACTGTGGAGTGCTGAAAACACCAGAAAACGTGTTTTTCGCATTCAATAGCACGAAAACAGCGATTTCGGTGATTCTGCACACTTGTAACAGCAGAATCATGAAGATTATCACTGAAAATGCATATATCAGCTGGAAACAACAACGATACCGAAGATATCGCAGCTTCCGCATATCAAACGCACTGTCGAGTGCTGAAAACACCAGAAAACGTGTATTTCGCATTCAATAGCACGAAAACAGCGATTTCGGTGATTCTGCACACTTGTAACAGCAGAATCATGAAGATTATCACTGAAAATGCATATCTCAGCTGGAAACAACAACGATACCGAAGATATGGCAGTTTCCGCATATCAAACGCACTGTGGAGAGCTGAAAACACCAGAAAACGTGTTTTTCGCATTCAATAGCACGAAAACAGCGATTTCGGTGATTCTGCACACTTGTAACAGCAGAATCATGAAGATTATCATTGAAAATGCATATCTCAGCTGGAAACAACAACGATACCGAAGATATCGCAGTTTCCGCACGTCAAACGCTCTGTGGCGTGCTGAAAACACCTGAAAACGTGTTTTTCGCATTCAAAAGCACGAAAACAGCGATTTCGGTGATTCTGCACACTTGTAACAGCAGAATCATGAAGATTATCACTGAAAATGCATATCTCAGCTGGAAACAACAACGATACCGAAGATATGGCAGTTTCCGCATATCAAACGCACTGTGGAGTGCTGAAAACACCGGAAAACGTGTTCTTCGCTTCCAATAGCACGAAAACAGCGATTTCGGTGACTCTGCACACTTGTAACAGCAGAATCATGAAGATTATCACTGAAAATGCATATCTCAGCTGGAAACAACAACGATACCGAAGATATGGCAGTTTCCGCATATCAAACACACTGTGGAGTGCTGAAAACACCAGAAAACGTGTTTTTCACATTCAATAGCACGAAAACAGCGATTTCGGTGATTCTGCACACTTGTAACACCAGAATCATGAAGATTATCACTGAAAATGCATATCTCAGCTGGAAACAACAACGATACCGAAGATATCGCAGCTTCCGCATATCAAACGTTCTGTGGCGTGCTGGAAACACCAGAAAACGTGTTTTTCGCATTCAGAAGCACGAAAACAGCGATTTCGGTGATTCTGCACATTTGTAACAGCAGAATCATGAACATTATCACTGAAAATGCATATCTCAGCTGGAAACAACAACGATACCGAAGATATGGCAGTTTCCGCATATCAAACGCACTGTGGAGTGCTGAAAACACCAGAAAACGTGTTTTTCGCATTCAATAGCACGAAAACAGCGATTTCGGTGATTCTGCACACTTGTAACAGCAGAATCATGAAGATTATCACTGAAAATGCATATCTCAGCTGGAAACAACAACGATACCGAAGATATGGCAGTTTCCGCATATCAAACGCACTGTCGAGTGCTGAAAACACCAGAAAACGTGCTTTTCGCATTCAATAGCACGAATACAGCGATTTCGGTGATTCTGCACACTTGTAACAGCAGAATCATGAAGATTATCACTGAAAATGCATATATCAGCTGGAAACAACAACGATACCGAAGATATCGCAGCTTCCGCATATCAAACGCACTGTCGAGTGCTGAAAACACCAGAAAACGTGTTTTTCGCATTCAAAAGCACGAAAACAGCGATTTCGGTGATTCTGCACACTTGTAACAGCAGAATCATGAAGATTATCACTGAAAATGCATATCTCAGCTGGAAACAACAACGATACCGAAGATATGGCAGTTTCCGCATATCAAACGCACTGTGGAGTGCTGAAAACACCAGAAAACGTGTTTTTCGCATTCAATAGCACGAAAACAGCGATTTCGGTGATTCTGCACACTTGTAACAGCAGAATCATGAAGATTATCACTGAAAATGCATATCTCAGCTGGAAACAACAACGATACCGAAGATATGGCAGTTTCCGCATATCAAACGCACTGTGGAGTGCTGAAAACACCGGAAAACGTGTTCTTCGCTTCCAATAGCACGAAAACAGCGATTTCGGTGACTCTGCACACTTGTAACAGCAGAATCATGAAGATTATCACTGAAAATGCATATCTCAGCTGGAAACAACAACGATACCGAAGATATCGCAGTTTCCGCATGTCAAACGTTCTGTGGCGTGCTGAAAACACCAGAAAACGTGTTTTTCGCATTCAAAAGCACGAAAACAGCGATTTCGGTGATTCTGCACACTTGTAACAGCAGAATCATGAAGATTATCACTGAAAATGCATATCTCAGCTGGAAACAACAACGATACCGAAGATATCGCAGCTTCCGCATATCAAACGTTCTGTGGCGTGCTGAAAACACCAGAAAACGTGTTTTTCGCATTCAATAGCACGAAAACAGCGATTTCGGTGATTCTGCACACTTGTAACTGCAGAATCATGAAGATTATCACTGAAAATGCATATCTCAGCTGGAAACAACAACGATACCGAAGATATGGCAGTTTCCGCATATCAAACGCACTGTGGAGTGCTGAAAACACCAGAAAACGTGTTTTTCGCATTAAATAGCTCGAAAAGAGCGATCTCGATGATTCTGCATACTTCTGACAGAAGTCTCACCAAGATTATCGTAGAAAATGCATATCTCAGCTTGAAACCCCACGAAAACCAAAATATCTCCGGTTCTGCATATCCAACGCACTCTGGAGTGGTGAAAACACCAGATAACGTGTTTCTCGCATTAAATAGCTCAAAACGAGCGATCTCGAAGATCCTGCATACTTCTGACAGAAGTCTCACCAAGATTATCGTAGAAAATGCATATCTCAGCTTGAAACCCCACGAAAACCAAGATATCGCCGGTTCTGCATATCAAACGCACTGTGGAGTGGTGAAAACACCAGATAACGAGTTTCTCGCATTTAGTAGCTCGAAAAGTGCGATCTCGATGATTCTGCATACTTCTAACAGAAGTCTCACCAAGATTATCGCAGAAAATGCATATCTCTGCTTGAAACCCCACGCAAACCAAGATATCTCCTGTTCCGCATATCCAAAGAACTGTGGAGTGGTGAAAACC